>BGPR01019116.1:0-29800 GCA_013235015.1 Araneus ventricosus
ACGTTACTCTGTTAGGGAGTATACGATAATGTATAGAGGAGACCACTCCCGCTGGTTTTTCTAAAAAAAATCTAAAATCTCCAGCTTTAAACGGAGGCACAACAAACCGGAATAACTGAAAACCGTTTATTTTTGCGATAGCCGCCATCCCTAATATAAAAGGTCGTTAACGAGAGGTGGTCTTTTATAACTCGAAATATCATTTAAGGGGAAAAAACTATTGTTTCATTCTTAAGCGCTTCAAAAGTGACGTGGGCAAATGCCATGCATTTTCATGGAAAACGACACTGTAAATGCGTCGGAAAGTTTAGCGTTTTTGAGTGGAGAGAACATATTCTTTTTAGAAACATTCTTAATAAATCATAGGGAAAGTGCAAAGGAAGCAGCGAAAATAAGTAACATTTGCGAATCCTCCTTCCAAACTGTTTAAAAATGCATGTCAGAAGTTTGATAACAAAAAGAGAGTTTGTGAAAATGTTAATACTTGTTAGCATTTGCGATCTTGTTTTTATAATTTCAAGTAAACAATACTGGAAAACTTTGCTGAAAGAAAATAATTATGATTTAAAATTTAGTCTCAATTAAACGAGTTTTCGTTTATTCGATGTGATTATAGTTTCATTCAGCTCTGATTTCGACATTCTACTGTAAATGTTTTCATTATTTTAAGCGACAGCTTTTTTATTTGTTTATCAAATATTTGTTTTGATGGATTTCTAAACTTTGAAATTACTTATGATTTCTAATTTATACTTAATATATGCTCTTATTTTAACCAATGATATTTCATTTTCTTCATTCGTTTTTGGTTTAAAAGCATTTAAATAAAAATTTTGTTTTCATTCTTTTTGTGTTCATCTTGTAGTTAAGCAGGAAAAAAATTGAGAACATTTTTTTTATCTTATAAGAGCAGATGTTTCAAATATTTTACTCTTATATTTTTAGAAAGATTCATTTTCCCCTCTGAATTAGTTAAAACGAATCATAAGTATTATTAAATAGTTCATTCTTGTAAATTTCAAAACTTTCGTCATCAAGGATAGATCTGGTATGAGATTTGTTCCTTCAGTTAACTCAATGAAAACAAGCAGACGACGAAGAGAGACTTTTGATAAATGAATGATTTGGTTCATTAAATATAATCTGTAAACACGAGTTTAATAATTTGAAGCTCTTAAAATTCATTTAAATGCATAAAAATCTTGTTAATTATAAAATTTACTGAATACTTGATTTTCAACTATTTTTTTCAAACAATTAAGATATATGCCGAACACTAGCAACTTGAAATAAAAGAAGGCGAGTGTCTCTCAGCTAACATTCCTAACAGAACTGCACGGAAGGAAGTTATTTTCTAGAAGATGACAGTATTGCTGATATTACACAGGGATAGTACTGGGCACAGATTGAAAAACACGTAATTCTATGAAGCTCATTCCCAGATAGCAATTTTAGTTTGCAGCAAATTTGCAGCAGACTTGCACTGCAAGTCTGCAAGCTTTCTGCAAATTTGTCACGACAAGTGCGCAAGTGTGAAACAAGCTTGCAGCAAGTTAACGCAAGCCTTGAAGTCACCATAAGACGAACTTGCAGCAAGTTTGCCGCAAGCTTGCATTGCAAACTCATTGCAAATTATAGCAAAAACGGAGTACGAACACAATCCGGGATAGAACTCGCGACCTCCCGGTTCCGAAGCGGAGATGCTAACCATTGAGCCAGCTGAACTCGGAGAGGAAAAGATAGATTTCGCTAATACATCGTTCGTTTCGATTCGTATACGATTTATTTTAAACTTTTTTCTTGATTTCAATAATTTTTTGAGCTGAGAATATGATTTGAAGTCAAAGAGAGAGCGATTTTCGCTAATAACTACGTTTTGCTAGGAGAATAAATTATGAAATTAGAGTTCAAAAGTAATTACTTTAAAATGGGACAAAATGTCTAAGTTATTATTTTTCAACAAACACTGACTGTTTTTTCGATTTAATTTTGTTTATAAACGTTAAAATTTCAACATTAATTAAAAGGCGATATAGTTTTCTTTAAAGTGCGAGTGATATATTTAGGAAAAAGATGGAAAATGTTTCAAAAAATTTTTTTTATAAAAAAGTTATTTTTTTTCACAAATTATCATTGATTTATTGAATTAACAAAAAGAAGGGCGGTCTAGGAGATGCTATTAAAAATCGGATGCTTTTTAAAACAGAGACAAAGATAATTATCTCTTTATTGTGCTATCTTTGCATGAAGCTTGTTTTGCAAATTTGCTGCAAATTTGATTTGCAAGGGAGGTGGCGCTAGTTGTCACAGCGAACTTGCTACAAGTTCGTTTCAAGTTTGACGCGTCAAATTTTGCCGAATATCAAGTCAAAATCAAACTTGCTGCAAACTTACGTGCTATCTGGGTTCTACGTGACTGGAAATTCCAGCAGTTAGCTTGTCTGAAAGTTCATAACAGTAGTGACATTGACAAGCCAATGGAAGCTACTACTACAGACTAGATAATTAGATGGGTTTTTCATTCGCGTGACATGATCTCGAAGGTGACACGTGGCCATGTAACTACACCCAGTACAGCCTCAATATAAAATCGAAGTGAGCAACACAAATCTATTCAACAGATAGAGTATTACCTTCCCGCAAGCATACTATCGCAGCGTAAACAACCACTTTACGTCCGAGGGAAAATTCCAGGAATTCTTGCGTCTCATTTCGGATTCGAAAGCATGTGCTCCTATTGGTGTCGATTACAGTGGACTCTTTCAAATCTGCTTTGGAAGACGTTGTCAGATTTTTAAATCGGATTTTGGTCGGGATGTCTGAAAAAAATGATCAAACCGAGTTAAAATTTTAGGAAATACATAAGTTCAAGTTTACAGTAAAAAACAGCATGCTTCAAAGTATACAAAATACATGCAATAAAAAAATGAGCAATAATACTTTGTGGACTTTATTTTTACTGAAAGTTACATGCGTATTATCAGCGTTTATATTTTCTACGTAAGTCTAATGCAAGTGTTCAAAGTGTGCAACTCCTCACCGTAGACAGTGTTCATGTCGGCTTTGCATATTCTCAAATATTTCATGTGACAAAGATTGCTGCAGATTTCAACAACACAAAGTGATTTTCTAGATCTTGTGGATCTTCATAGACTTCGGCAAATCTTTATTAATCTGGTCTCAATAGCTGTGTTTTGATGAATATTTAGATTTTTTCAGATGCAATTCATATTGTCAGTTCGGCTGTTGAGAAATGTAAGAAAGAGTGGAAAAAGAGGAGGGAAAAGGAGTCACTTAATTCCATCAACGGGGCGACCATATCTGCCCTGAGATGGAAAGTCATTTTAAGGTTACAAATTGGCTACATTCCAGAGGGTTAGACAATTTTAAAGGCTTATCCGCTCTGGTTATTAGCTTTCAAATGGAAGTTAATCAATTGAGAGTGAACCGGAGTTGCCAAATTAGACGCTACAAAAAAAGAAATTACATGAAAGGACAGCGCCATTTGACAACATGGACGACCAGAACATTTTAAGGGAAAATTTCCCTTAATTTTTAATTAAAATTTCCAAAAACGGCTTCAAGGCTCACATTCCCTCTCACCAAAGTATTTTTACACACACAATCTCCTTTATTATTTGTAGAAGTAAATTATTTTCTGATGCATTATTGTTTCAATTTTTTTTAAATTTTTTTTTACTTTGTTAAACTTTTAAAATGTGTTTGGAATATAAAGATTATTGATAAAGGATGGTCTCCAGCCACTCCCTAGCAGCAATCTGCGAATGGGATGTACTTGAGGAAGAAACCTATAGTGATCACAAATTTGCAAAAATATGCATCAACTCCAATATTTCTTCCCTTTCTTTTGCAAGATTCAAAACGGCTCACGGAGGCCACTGTAAATTCGTAAATCGTTTCAAGTCAGGCTCTACAAAACCTTATTTCCAATAGTTCTAATGAAGAAGAGTTCAATGAAACAACCAGAACCATTCAACTTGAAATCCACAAAACTTTCAAACACGTTTATAAAATTAAACTTAGCCCCCTGATTCTAAACACAACTTGGTGGAATAGAGATCTCCAAATAAAGAAGCAAGAATTAAAAGCCCTAGCAAGACGCCTCTAAAAGAATAGAGGCGAAGAAAGAATCCACTACAAAATTGCTCTGTCAAAAAAGAGCTCTGTTCAAGAAAGCAGTAAAATGAGCCCAACGTGGATCTTGGAGACTGCTATGCACCCAGACACAAACTCCCAACGGAACTCCATACCGGTCAGCATTAAAAGTCTACAAACCACCATCGGACATCTTTCAAATAATGTAAAGCAGTGAAAAAGGAACTCCCACAGAATTCGGGTTAAAAATATTGCAAAAACTGTATACAAAAATTGCACCAAGGGCAGCACAGATACAACCTCATCAAACCCTCCTTGAAAAAGAAAAGTTCTCTCAACAAGAAATAGATGACATCCTCAAGAAGATTCCTAACAATAAAGCCCCTGTATATGATGGCATTGATAATATCATTATAAAAGTAATTTTTAACTCCTTTCCCTATCTTTTTTTCGACTTTTTAATAAGTGTTTAGAACTTAAATGTTTCCCAGAGATCCTCTGAAAATTGAACTTGTTATCCTGTTTCACAAGACGAGAAAAGACGAACATAATATTAAGTCTTACAGACCAATATCTTTGCTCCCCACACTTGGCAAATTGCTAGAGAAACTCCTTCTTCAAAGATTTAACTTCCAATTAAAGACAAAAAACTCCAACATCCACTGCAGTACGGATTTAGAGAAGGGAAGTCAGCTGAAGATGCACTCCTGCATGTCACATCTCTCCTAGAACAAGCTCGAATGCAGGAAAAACACGCTGTGTTGATATCTTTAGACATCTCCGGTGCATTTGCCATTCTACAATACTCTTCCATCAGAGATCGATTTGCTTCCCTCTATCTCTTCTCCAACATTAGCGAAACGCTTCTTGACACATTAAGAAACAGAAAAGTGGCGATGCAAACCAGCGAAGGGGACACTTCCTTTGGGAACAGACTCAGGGATGTCCACAGGGTTCATGTAGCGGACCAGCGTTTTGGAACATCGTGGAAGACGAAATCCTATCGGTACAGTGGCCTCAAGGAGTTCATCTACAAGCATTTGCCGATGACTTTGCTTTCATCGTTACAAACAACGTCAGAGAAGGTCTCAGAAAGCTCAGCAAATTAGCACTGGACAAGTTTAAAGACTGGGCAGACAAAAATAAACTGCACGTCTCAATGGAAAAATCAAGTTATGTCCTTTTCAGAAAACTTGTCAGAGGACCAGCGATTAAATGGCGAACCAACCAATTTGGCACAAAAACCATTTAAAGTATCTAGGCGTTACAATAGATCATAAATTGGTTACCACAAGTAATAGAGCAGGGCAAAAGAGCCATGGACCAATACCAACATCTCTGCAGAATCGCAGGAAAAACTTGGGGCATCAACAAGAACATCAGAAGACTATTATATAAAACAGTCATAGAAAGAACACTATGCCATGGAGCAGCTGCCTCGGAACATAATATGACATCCCGACTCCAAAAACATCTGGACTCTTTTCAACGTCTGTATATTACTGGTCTTTATATTACTAGTGCATACAGGACAACCCGAACCGCTGCTTCCCAAGTGGTCACCGGTCTTCCACCCCCTCCACTTACAAATCCAACAAGAAGAAACTGATACCCCAGTTGCTCGAGCAAGATCTTCATCCAACTTTTTCACTCTTATATTCAGCTCAACAGATTACGAAAGCAAAAGCAGTGGAACTCATATTCACCCCCATAATTTTCTTCTCCGCAATCAAATTTCATTTGCAGAAAATCACAGAGACTCAGGAGCCAAGGCTATATATACTGATGGATCTAAAACGAACTAAAGCACTGGTAGCGCATATTGCATTCTCAAAAACTATGAAATAATAGCCTCATGGCAAGATAAACTTGACCACAGCAATTCGGTCTTCCGAGATGAAATCCTTGCAATTAAAATGGCAATATTGAAGCAGCTCCTTCCCTTCATAGACCAATCAAAATTTGGACAGACAGTTTGTCAAGTTTTATGGCCATACTTAATCCTAAATCCCACCATAGTATGGTCCGAGAAATTCAAACCCTTTTACTCTCCCATAAACACATTCACCTGAGATGGTTTAAAGCCCAAGTCGGTTATTTAGGCAACGAATGCGCAGAACAATTAGCCAAAGAAGCCATCACAAAAGGCTACCCTTTCTTTCTCCCTAAGCCACTTTTCTACCTGAAATCTGAGATAAGGTCAGCTGCTTTAAGCATTAGGCAAGATAACTGGGATAACGGAGAAACTGGCCGCAGTGCACACGATATAGAGCCTAGGGTCTCAAACAAGCCAGTAGGATGGAATAGAGAAGAGCTAATGTTCGTTACAGGGCATGGGCCCTTCCCTTCATACCTTCATCGCTTCAATCTTCGAACACATGACAACTGCTCGGGCGGAGAAAAAGGAGATCCAATGCACTATGCCACAAAATGTTGGTTTACCCTCTCCTATCATTTCCAAACTCCTACAGTGTCACTTAAATTACAGTGGTTGAAAATCATTCTCACGAATAACTTATCAAGAACCCGTCTTCGACTCCTAATGCGCTTCATATGTGATGAAGATAATCTCATTGTAGAGGATAATTATTGAGCACGCATCCACCCAGACTGACACACACTTACGGCTACTTATGACTCTTCTCTTTTCCCTCTAAGTATTTATATTTTTTCCCATTTTGTTTTGTTTTCTATGTTGTTCTGTTCAGTGTATATTTCTTTTTTAATTATATCTTGTTTTTGTCCTGTCTAAAAAAATAAAGTTCACCTCCATCCATCCAAACCGGAAAGGAGCCAAATGGCTCTAAACGCGGGGATACAGGTGGTGTAATGTAATGTAATATATTAGATTAACAAATGTATAAATTTAATGTATTAGTTCTAATTATTAACGTTGGTAAAATAATTTTTTGACTTTCCAAAAAAAAGAGTGTATTAATGTCCCCGCATTTCCCCTACTGAATGACATTAAAAAATATTATTTTGTCGGGGCTATTTTGTCTTGGGCTATTTTGTCGGGGCTATTTTGTCTTGGGCTATTTTGTCGGAGTTATTTGGGCATGCGCTATTTTGTCGGCTTGGGCTATTTTGGCCTTTCACGCTCATTCGCAGATAGCTAATATTCCAAAAATGATTTATCTTTATTCAGGGAGGTCTATAACATGGGGATTCATTAAAATCACGAAGTAGAATTTTTGAAGATTGCAATTATTTCTATTTATGTTACTTGCTGCACAAGAAAGAAAAAGCGGGAATTATGTTGATTAAATCTTTCATCTATAGCTTTTCAATACGTCTAGTAATTTTCATCAAACGAATCATTTTCGTTTCTGATTAAAAGAACTCAAATCCCTTAACTAATTGTAGGTAAATCGACATTTTGTTTGCGACATACAGCGTTTTTCTCTCTTTGCTGCTTATTATCCAGCTGGTATAGGTGAATTATGTGCTAAATTAGAAAAGATGTTAATGGAGCATTAACCCTCCAACTGCCGAATTTTTTAAAATCGCTATTTAGATGCAACGTTTGCAAAAAATTTTCAAATACGGTTGAATGAAGCGAATTGTTATTTATAGGCAAGGCGTTATCAGTATAATATGATTCGATGATGTAATAGCACCTACAGAGTAAACACATTAGCTTGAGTAAATCACAGGATACGGCAGAAAATTGACTTACTTCCCACCAGCGGAAATAGCGGGATAAGCAGTCAGAGGGTTAATTATTTCAGCACTGATCTGCGCAATTTCCTTGGATGTTATTTTTGAGGGTCGAAGGACTGGCCATGTGGATCAGTTGAATGGCTGCTCTGATCGCCCAATTTATAGATTATTTTTCGATAATTTTTGACATCTGAAGGCTGCCGTTACGGCTTTGCACGTGTGCTTGAAATACATATCATTTTTAAACATTACGACAATAGTCCATCGACACTACCATGCAACAATAATGCATGCATTATTGTTGACTAACCGTCTTCGGCGACCAGCTTATTCGCCGGGAATATAATTTCAATTGAATGCTTTATGCTTAATTTGATATTCATGGATATCTAGACAAAGTAATTTTAAACTGAGAATTGGGATAGGCATTTAACCCTCTTTCTTTCAATAGCCTTGCCTGTTCTTTGTTCATTGTCTACATGAGTATCCTTAATGGAGTCAAGTAATTGATCCCCGTCATCTAACAGCTAACTACACATTGTCGGACCCAACTTCAAGCCTTCTTCCTCATGAGTAATATACATTTGATTTCAAGATTGAAATGACATGGCACATATTAAGTCCAGCAGCATGTTAGCTGGATTTCAAACATGCTGATAAAAAAATTTAAACATAGAAACCATAATCATCCAGCTTATTAGATATACGTCCTAATTTACTTACTAACTTGGAGGATTGTTTTACAAATTTCACACAAAAAAAATTTGTTGAGAAAGAGAGTAAAATCCATTAGGATACTATCTTAGCTTTCAACAATGGAAGAGAAACAAGAAAATAAATATTGGGTTAAGCAATGAAAACGGTTTGAATTTTATTGCAACAATGAAAAGTATAGTTGTAAGTTATGCTTAAAAATATTTTTAAAAAATTTAATAAGATTATCGAATTCTTCAGTAACTTAATTGATATATCTGAAAATAACATAAATTAAGATAAAAATAATGATATAATGATGAAAAGTTAATTTTCTTAACTTTCGGATGGTATAAAAATTATTTTTGTGCTGTGATATTTTCGAGATTATCCAGGAAAAACGATTAAATTTCGCTTAATTTTTAATTAATTAAAATTTTAAATAAAAAACAGCTAGGAGGTGCAGATTCGCACCCTCCAGCAATGAATGTTTGTGCAAAATTTAGTAGCTCTAGGTCCATCTGTCCGGCCTGTAGAGCGCAAACACACAAACACATTCTCCTTTATTATTAGTAGAAAGGAAATTAAAAGGAAATTATGAATAATTATTGTTGTGAATCAGCTCTTACAGGTTAACAGATAAATTTGATCTCAGAGATTAGCAACAACAGCTAATACAGTCTGTATAAAATTATCTTCACGGCACAGAAAACATTATAATGGTTTTTAGCAAAGATAGAGACATTAGCATTATTTACCGCAGAAAGGCGTCCCTCCGGACCATTTTCCACTTGATTGACAGGTGGTTCTCTTTTCACCAAACATTGGCAATTCTCCGTTGCAATGATAAGTAATTGTCTGACCCACTTCATATTCTGCTTTTTTCGGTTCGTATCTACCTCCTTCTGGGAAATTTGGAGGTGGGCAGGCTGTAAGATTCCAAAAAAAGTCTGTTAATTCGTTTAAAACCCAGTACATAGACGCTATTTGTATCGGAAAAGTAATTGTACAAAATGTCAGTGAAGCGATTAACGGCGTGAAGAACATCGATAGTAGTTGGTATAGGTTTATAGATAGGTGAAATACCTCTTAAGGAGCAAGATAGTTTTCCTAAGATCAATTCCTTGACATTTGTTTGATACTAGAAGATTTGTGCCCATCTAAGACGAGCTAAAAGCTCGCCAACAATTTCTCAGATCTGATTGTCACAGATTTACTAACAAAAGTTGTAGTAGAAAATCTCATGCTCATTGGCGGAGTGCTTAAGAAATGAAAAATTCATAATTTGTAGTAAATTTTATATGTAAATATATATATGAACATTAAAAGTAAATAATAAATGTATCAGCTAAAAGAACCTCATTAGAAACAACATTCTTTGTGAAATATATGTTGTCGCTTGTCAATACTTCTTGTTGCGTGGATTTTTTCATTTGAAATTAACATGGATTGGATTCCGGCATCTTGATAATGCAAGATAAAGCCGCCCATGTGAAAAAACAGGCTCATCCAAGTGATTTCCTACTCGCTCAAAACTGGATTTAAAACAATTAGTAAAACACCTTAAAATTACTTATCCTTTGTTGAATTAACTGTCTTCCACTGACTCCAGAAATCCTCCAACTGATCCCCGAAGCGAGAATAAATGAATCAGCATAAACCGGAACGGACTCCCGAATGTTAAAATAAAAAAGAAAGTTAACTGCTAAACTCGGCTAAAAAACCCTGTCAAATAGCAATAACTTCAGTTGGATACATTGTAGATCCTATAATTTAGCAAAGAGATTCAGTTTCCCAACACTCAGAGAAAAATACACAAATTACGCACAAAAAAGTTGAAGAATTAAATTAGGAGAATAAATTAATTCTGATGTAACTTCCATTTGATATTAACGGAGTTTCGCGTCAATGAATCAACATAAAATAAAAAAAAGAAATTAAACTGCTGAACTTAACTGAAAACAACCCCTGCCATAACTCCTATTTGATATTATATCACCACAGAATCCAAACAGTATCCCATGATGTGTATGTTAATTTGTTGACAGACTGTCTGCGTCTGGTATGAATCTCTTTTGGCGCGTAGCCACTCCCACATTCCTGAGCACTACAGACTTCGCACGCCTTTTCTATTATAGATTGTTATATCATGCTGATACTTTTGAAATGGTAAAAATTATCTATACTTATGAAAGGAAGTGTTTGTGTGGATGTCTGCGGTATTCAGACATATCTATCAAAATTACAGGCATGAAATTAGCGAAAAATAGTCGGAATGGTAAGTCAATGCACCTCGAATTTTAAAAATTTAATACAGGACAATTTTTATTATTTTGTGTTGTTTTGGATGATTTTTCGCACGTATTTACCTATAGTATTATTTTTGACGATCGCAGAGAAAAAAATCGATGCAACATCTGGTAGAACAGACAATCGTTGTACAAATGAAATGTGTTTTGAATATCTAACATAAATTTATTTAATTTCGAAACTTTTTATTTAAAAAAAGACAGTTTTTCCGAAGATGTCTAAGAATTACAACTAAAATTCCTGCATCCGGTATTCTAAATTAGCTATCATTCTCACTTTTTTTGAGGTAGTAATGGGAACATTTCTCACCAATTTAAAACAGTAATGGTTGAAATACGTTTTTGGATTTATTTTTCATATGAGTTTAAACATTTTCTATGCGGATCCTGGAGAGATTTTTAACTTCTTAGCTGACTTGGGAAGGAACCAAATGAGAATTAATTTTTCAAGAATTATAAAAAATATTTTTTACACAATTTGGCAGTACGAAGTTTAGAATCGGAGACTTATGTGTCCCGAGTCACGAATCTTAACCACTAGACAAAAGGAACGCCGATGTCCGGAGGTATATACTGACTTATAGACATCACGGAATAAGATGGCTCAAGTACGACGCACTACAACAATTTAAATACTAATATCACGATTTGCAGCAAAGTTTCTAGGAGTTTTTATCACTTCTTTTAACATATCTTGATTTTTAATATTTGCTTCGAATTTTTAAATATGATACTGTTTATAGACTGACATACTATTTTAAACTGAGACAAGCATGATGCAAAAATTGTTCAAACTCTACAGGGCAGACCGTTATATAGTTTTCAAAATTTTTATTGGATTTTTAATTAATTAAAAAGGAACCGGAATTTTAAAGTTTTTCCTCAATAACTTCGGAGAATATTATGGCATAAAAAATATTTTTACACCACTTTAAAATGAAAGTATTAGCTTTTTAGGATACAAATTTTATTTCTGTACAGTTTTGGTTTCCGAATTTTAATAAATTTTAAAAATATTTCTAAGTATATATTTTGCAACAATATTTTCAGTGTTTATTTTCTGCATCTAAACACAATTTGCTGCAAAGATATTAAACGTGCAAAAACAATATTATTTTATATTTTGATTTCGTTTTCAAGACTTTATTTTAAATTATTTTATTGTGGTTTTCATTTAGCTGATATTCATAATATCAACGCCCTGCAGATATTACTAGTTAAGTGGATAAATGGGAAAAAGTTGAAAAAATTTAGGGAATGTGAGTCATGTGAGTTTCATGTGAGTTTTTTCTTAAATATTCTGTTATCACTGAATTTAAATAAATTATTGAACTGTTATATTTTTTTCATTAACATTATTAATTATTTATATTATTATTACTATATTAAGGTAGGGGCCCAAATATCGCCCACGTAAGCCGATATTTTAATTAGAGGATTAATTCATGTGCATTTTGTCTAAAAATTGTTCTAATCTATTATCTGGACTGTTATCTAAAAATAAACTGAATTACAACTCTTAATACATAAGTTTAACATACACAATTGTTTTTTGCAACAGCGAAATGTTTCGTCCGAAACAAGTGTTCCGAATATCGCCACTATATGTTCCAAATATCGCCTATGTCTAAAATGGATTGAAGTAAAGTGTAATTTATGTTATGATTATATTTTCTTTATTGAACATGGATATTAAGGCACAAGAAAATTGGAAATGATACAAAACATCCTTCTTGTATTTTTAGGAATATAGTTAAAATATCCCTCAGGTGGTGAGCAGTCGCATAGTCTTTTCAGAATGTCCGAGGACCCCCTTCAATTTAGCCTGCCCTCTACTTTTGAAAGTCAACCCATTTTTCTTCAGGCATAATTTATTGTGCATAACTTCGGTTTGGATAATTAATATATTCAAGGGAAGGTCCGCGCAGCTTTTCTTCACAAGATAATTTAGGATTAGCGGAGTGTATCCAGATATACTTTTCGCTGAACTTAGTATCCATTTGACGGATTTGTGTCTAACTTCTCTTTCTGAACTGAATAATTACAAACATATGTGCTGACAACAAATTCTTGTTGCTTCACCTCTAATAAACCAAGAAGGAGGGTAGAATTTTACTGATAGAAAGCGAGTAGCCTGCTTTGAAGGAAGCTTTCAAAGAGAGCCATAAAAATTCAATGCAATAGCTTGTCACATTCGAGTGATGATTTTGGGATATTTTTTTCTATTACAATCACAAAGGTATAGGGGAAAGTCAGGTAAGTCGACGAAGAGTGTAAGAAGAAGAATTGGACTTTTCTTGAAAATAAGCCTAGATGAATGCCCCTATTCGGCATCGTTAGAGACCTATAACGACCAACTACTCATGTCACATCAAAAGATTCCATCCCTTTATTAGTGTGATTCACATCACGCGGTATTGTGTTTTTGAGTTGGTCCTACGCAACTTTTGGTTGCTTCTTGGTAAGGGATAGCGCGCACGAAGTTAATATTTTTGATTTATATATGTGATATTCGTAAAGAACTAATCCAAACGTGTTCAATGATGTATTATTTAAATTTTTTCTGATGATCTGATTTCCGTCATTGTTTTTTGACATTTAAAGGGGAAGTAGGGTAAGATGACGAATTGGGCGGAGGATAAGATGACGAACTCCTCCACGCTAATTCATGAGCTCGTCGTGCTACCTGACTGCCACTTGCCCTTCATGCACCTCACTGGCACTCATGTGAAAATGAGCATCTCATGAAAAAAAGAAGAAATAGGAAAAAGAAGATAAACGAAAACTGTGACAGTTGATGAAGGCTGAAGTTAATAAGACAAACCTACTAAACATTCTACAAGAACGAAGAAAGTAGCTAAGCGACACCTCGACTTCTAATTATCTGAATCTGAAGAATCAACTCATTCATTTGAATTTCCTTACGTTGACGCTGATGACAATATGAACCCAGTGGACCTCGATAACAAAGAATGTATCATTTGCAGTGAGCAAAGCAAAACGGAATTGGGATTCCAATGTTTTAAGTGCAGGCTCTGATCCCATCCCACCTGAACTGGCTGGGACAAAATCCAAGCCCATGGCGATACGAGTTTTGTAATTGATTTCATTTTTTAAGGTTTAAATCTAATATTTCGATTTTTAATATTTCATTTGTTTTATGCTGTTACTTTAATCCGATTATGTTTTTTTTTCTGTTAAGCGCAATTTGTTATGATCAAGATGTGATCTCAGCAGTTTTTTGATGGCATATGGTGTTAAATTAAATTGTTATAAAGTTCGTTATCTTACCTGCACAGTCGAGTAAGATGAAGAAATTGACTTTCTTTTTCCTAAAATGAAATTTTGGGACCTCAAATTTGAAAATAAAAATTTTAAAAATAAAAAATATATATAATTTTAAAGTAAAGAGTTGCAAAAAGATGTTGCCGAAACAATAATCCTCCTGCAACGAATATCCGATAAATAAAAAATCCTCAAAGCTTAAGGTCGACACATTACGCGACTTTCCCCTACATTATATCCTGGCATTTGGAAAACATGTGCTAAGAGACCAATTTCACGCTCTGGGTGTAACCTAGAAATAACAAACAACGAAAAGAATCGCGGAACGGTCTCGTGAAATACTCAGGACTGCCCACACCCTTGAGAAAAAGCAGAAAAAAGTCTTTATATGTAAAATATTTTATTTTCATGTGATAGGACACCAACCATGATTTTTTTTAAGCTAAAAGTCTCTTATTAATATAGTGTCCCTTTAAAGGGGTTAAAGCCGAACCCACACTATCATGCAGATAAAGAACTATTACGCCTAACATGCAAAAAAATGAACTCTTAATAAACATAAAAATAGGAAAATATCATTAAAAATATATTAATAATTACCTAATTACGACAGATGAATAATTCAAATGTTTGGCGGACATTTATTATCAACGGATTGAATGTGACTATAATTAAAACACGGACTGTCTCTGCCGTCTGTTGGGAAAAATAGATTGTATGATATTTTGGAAATTAGAAGAGTCGTTCCTTTCCAACATTTATTTCATACAACTATTCCGGAACCAGAAATATTAGCTAATGTATAACCCGCTTAAAGGGCTAGGGCGATAATGGAGATAATCAAGTGGGCGATAATAGGAACACTCAAGTGGGCGATATTAGGAATAACCTGACACTAAAAGTTCGTGGCCTCCTCCTTCTGAATCGGATTGCAAACCAAGAAACAAACTACACCAAAATGTAGCCAATTATAGTCACTATCACTGCCTCAAATGATATAACATCATCACTTAATCTTTACTGATTATGCTGAAAACATTGAGACATGATTATTAACTTGCTTCACACGAAAATAAACAAAAATTCCCAGAAAAAAACACAGGTACAAATGACTTCCTCATACAACTAATAAAGGGGGAAGCTTTGTATTTCTGTTAGTGACCACCATATACTGTTAAAAATTAAGAAGAAACCGAGGTGGGTGACATTAGAAACGCAGGCGATATTTGGGCCCTCTACTTCATATATTAATTATCAAATATTATTAATATTTTTCATTAATATTATAAAAATTTGAATCTCATATTATGTTATAATTATTCAAAAAATGTTCCATCAGCCTCTGTAGCAGCGTCTAATTTCCTGGGTATAACGTTTAAGACTGGTAACCGTAAAACAAATGCTACAAAAAAGTTTTAAAAAAATATGAAAATACTCACTGGTTTTAGCGCAAAATAACTGTGGGATCAATAACATCCAACCGGCCAGGCGTATTATAGACGGAGCTTGAAAACCCAGGGAATACTTTACAAACATGAAGATAAACTGGTAGACACTTCTAAAGATACAGTGCGCATTAACACTAGAACTATCGCTATCGTCAAATTCACTGTTCTCCAATGACGATTACAATTCATCAACGAAGTGAAAGATGGCATTGCTAAAATAGCAACTGAAATGTTCTTTTTAAATATAGGAAATGGATATTTCCTATATTTAAAAGCCCGTTTCCTGTTGAAACGCTGACAAACGGATGTGTCGACAAAATTGCAGGATATTTCAAAGGATATTCGTCATCGGTGAAACTGACATTTTTTAAACTTATTTTCTGACTAGTGCTCTGAATTTATAAACAAAAAAAAAATGCCTCCTTGTTCTTCGAATTACACACTACATCACTTGAAGTGCTATTAGAAACACAAGAGATTGACAGGAACAAAGTTTATGTTCAGATATTTAGTATTCCAATTATTCTGTTATTAACATTAATACTAATATTTACAAGAAAACGAATCATAAATTTTCTAGAATATAATGATATCTTAAGAAGAGACAAAAGATCCAAAAATAAAAATTCAATCTCTATCTTTACCTAAAAGCTTAATAGAAAACATTTTCATCATCTCGAAAACTTAATCAAAATAAAGTAATACGTGATCCACATAAATTCTAAATTATTATTCAAAATAACAATATCTTTCTAAACCTTTTATTAAACTTGCATGAAATGAAAGCTTAACTTTTGGGAAAAGAACCTCAATTGGTTCACACACACACAATTAGATACATTTTCTATAATGTTTAAAATATAAGTAGTTTTGCATTTGGTGCTGGCGTTTAGAAATTAAAAAGTTTTGAAAGAGAAACTTGTCACAAATGAAACTGACTAATGACAATGTAATATGGCATTTAATTCATATGCTAATGAGTTAAATGCATTTCACATATCATATATGCCAGAGAATACAACTGAAATACAACTACAGTACAACCCCTGTTAACCAAACTAAAAGGAAAACTGTTTCGAATAACGATTTTTACGGTTAAGCAGTGAACATATGTATTAATATCTTGTATCTAACTACCGTTTGCAATTCTGAAATGTTTAAAGTAGAAAAACGAATCAAAACTCTCTTTGTAAGCCATTTTTATGTTCTTCATGAAAGTTAACCTTCCGTCGGGAACAATATTCGCACTGCCGATTCGACCGCACGGGCAGGCACAGGTAAACAATATCGTAATGAATATTGTTAATATCCATTAATTTTAACTTCAGCGTTCTAATCTTAATCACTGACCTTCTTGAGGAGGTTTAAAAGAAAAAATGGGGATATCTTTCCAAAAAAGTCTCGCCTTCGCGATTATTTCCGTGCAGTACAGCACGTGTTTTTTGGATTTGCGATTTCAGAGGCATTTCGGATAACCCGGATTTCGGTTAACGGGGTTTTACTGCATATAATATTTGCAATGCAAAAGTGATACTATGAACTATGCAAATAAGATTTAATGCCTTTCCATACGAAGGGCATAATAACAAATTATTGATATTCAGCCCACTTATATTGAACAGAATATAGAAAAGATCATGTTCGAAGAATTTTTCTACTATGATATATGATAAAAAATAAATTACTGATGTTAATGGTGTTTTTCTTGATATTACAAAAGCCAAGCCGCATAATTGCAGAGATAGATTTAATAATAAAAATGGAATATTTAAGATGTTTAATATTCCAACTCTGCCTCATTAAAAGTAATCAGTATCTATAAACCTTATACACATAAACTCAAAGAGAAAGAGGATGTCTTTACGAAGTTGCTAGTTATTCTATTTCTGTCATAAGACAAAAACGGAATACTAGCAACTTCCATGACAGCACCTTATTTTACAACAAATGTCTCAACAAAAGCTGCAAAGCAATTTAATAAAATATGTAATGAATTTCCTCAGCCGTCTTTGAAACTAATAGTAACTAGCTTTCTTAGAAATCAAAGAAATCCAAAATTGATATCTACTCTAGAATAAACGTTAGCGAATTTGAAGAAACTATGGTGAAATATTAGCTCAAAAGTTAATTTTCTTCATTCGGCAAATGTTTTATTTCCCTCGAAATTTCGATGCAGCCAGTGAGGAGCAAGGTGAAAAATTTCACAAAGACATAAAGGAAATGGAAAAATGATATCAAGGAAGGTGGAATATGAACACGATAGCTGAATATTGCTGGCAAATTAAAAAGAGACAATCTTCTGCAAATTCATCAGAAAAAAAGCTGAAAAGAAACTTTGAGAAAAAGCTACTGTAAGGATTTGTAACATTTTATGTAAACTTATTGATTACACAGGCCTACCAGATTTATCTTTATGTCTGGGGTTTACGTAAATTTGTGTAAATTATATGATATCTGTCATGCTGATATCCAAAATTATATCTATTTTTCTTTATCATATAAGGATACTTTACAATTGTGAAACTAAAAATTTCGAATTTCAGATATTTTAAAACACTTGCACTATGCAGTTTAAAAAGCATTTACTTTGATGAAATGTACTTACAAAAAGTATTTGAAAATATTAAATAAAATAATAATAAAGTCAGGTATATATCCTAATTTGATTATAAAAATTGGACAAATTTTTAAAAATTTTCCTTCCAAAGGAAGGCTTGTGTCCTTTAGAATTTGAATCTGCCATCCTTGAAATACTTTTTCCATGCATTTTTTTTTTATCTTGGCGAAACATCTCACCCGTTTCTTCACTCAACACATAAAGATTTTCCGGAAAATACTCAAAATGGGAGCGCAAAAAAGTGTGTTTTTAAGCTCATGTTACAATCCAGTTTCAAAGATTTGTAGCATTTTTGTCCTTATTATTGTATAGTTAGGATCCTTGTAATTTTTAAAAAAATTCTGAGTGACATCTCTTAAAATAACCTATTCTTTTTTCTCCGTCGATTTCATTTTGCCACTATTTGCTCAAATTTTTGATCCTACATTAACTGTCATATATCTGAGCCGACGAACACCCTCTTTGATTTTATCATTCGATAAATGTGGAAAAATATTAATTAAATATCTAAAGCAATCACTATTTTTACCCAATGCTTTAACAAGCTTTAAACCCTAATTTTGTGTGCAAGAGTGATAAGAGGACTTGTTTTGGATCCACTAAGTTCTATCGAAGCACAATCTGTATTGTATTTTTATGTGTGTTGTATTATTTAGTGTAGCATTGTATTTTATATGTATTACTGATTTATTACTGCCATTTTATAGTTCAGTAACGGATTACGAGACAATCACCTTTGGACGATTTTACACCTGAAAGGGGTGTCAGGCAATGTGTGTGTCATATGAGCGCATTTACGGAGTTCTTTGTTATATAACGCTCAGTAAAATGTAAACATCACCCTTCCATTCTTCACTTCCCCTATTTTGATGAAAATAACTCTGTCCGGAAAGGCGCGGAGGGATTCCGAATCCGTTGTTATACAATACACAGAAAAAAATTTTCATTTCTAATAACAATGTATTTTGTTCGATAACAGTCTACTTTAAATTTTACCAAATAGCCCCTCTCTCCTTTGATTTCTGAAAAAATTGTTGACGATGATAAAGAGCAAATGCCATTTTTGTGATGAGCGTGTCTGATTTACTAAAAAAAATTTGACATTCTGCAAACCCCAGATTCATGTGCCTGTGTTATTCAAATCATAACAGGGCTAGAATATAAATGTAAAATATGTATTTATGAGGTGATGAATGTGGTATTCCTCCTACACACCGTCAAGAATGCCGCTTGGAGCCGTAGTTTAGAACCAACGACTGGCAACGCTCTACGAGCAGACGTCACGTGACACCACGGATCTTATCTCTTGCTAGCGACAAAACTGAGCTCGCGAAGAACAGACTGTGTGTGATTGATCGATGGAACGTGAGGTCTGAACCAGAACTGCCTGCGATGTAACTTAACTCTATGTACAGGGCAGCAACGCCCTCCTAAAATTCTTTACTTCTATCTTTTTTATTTTATGTTGAGCAGTTTCAATATTTGTTTCGTCCACCTAAGTGTTCCATTAAATATTTGAAAGACCAAACCGGCGTGTTTTATCTGCCTATCAACTGACACGGGACCTAGGCTCCCATACTACATAAATTATAAACAAAAATGCCAAAATATTTTGATTTGAATATTTTCCCCAATATTTGAAATATTTTTATGAAAAAGTCTTGAAAAATTACTTGTAAGCTGGCCTAATTGACGCTAAATTTAATATTGTGAGTTAAACTACCTAACGGTAGGGTGGTGCAGAAGTTTTGAGAAGGGATGCCAGCTCAAGTGTTCTCCTTGTAATATGACTGTGGTTTAATACTACGAGGTCCGCCTCGAAATAGCACTCGTTTTGTTTCGAAACGGGACGTTATAATAACTAAATTTAACTATTTGTTACTCATTGTATCTTTAATCGGAAGAAATTTTCTTCGTGGTAAAAAGAATTAACATGGTCAAAAATAAAGATGGAACTCTTTCGTTTACCTTCATACGCCAGAGAAATATTTAATAATCTATAATTTATCTATGAAATTTTTGAATCTTTTACTCAAAAGGGAATAATGGTAGAAAAAATAAAAATAAACGAAGGACTTCAGCAATTTCTCAGCTACGGAGATGAAAAATTCTTTCCGAATCTCTGAATATCTCTATAGATACTTTTGACGATAGCAAGATCTATTGCAAGCTGCAATTCTTTCAGCAAGTTAAAGCTGATACTTTCATACCTCAGAGCTTCAATGGGACGAAACAGACTCTGTGCTATAGGACCTATAAACCTTTAATTTTTCGAATTTTTTAATTATTTCATTTGATAACCGAAACTCTTTTTAACATTTTAAGTTATTGCACATGTGTGTACTTTAATTAGTTTAAAAGAGACAGACAGAAACGTGAAGGTCGCTGTTGACGATTCAGCCAGCTGTTCAACTGTTTCGGTTTTCAGATGTCGACTGCTACAGCTAGTAAATAACCTTTGCTCTGATTTGTCCGTATTTAATTTAACTAACTGCGCTAGGAGAAGGATACCTACAACTTAGCAGTGCTCTTTGAGTTGTTTATTTACCAAACTTCGTTTCAAATCTTTCTTGTGAGAGAAATTCAATAGTTTTTCGTATATTTTTCAGTTTTGGAAAGGTTGATAAGAGTCGTTGTTACTTACTGTTTGTTTAGTGACGAAAATGAATCCAAAGGTAAAAAGGATATCGGAAAAAAACCGAAGAAAAATCTGTTTCGTGTTAATCAGCACATTACAAAGGATGGTGAACAGAAAGTGGAATCTAATGTGAATAGAAGTGCATCCTTTCGAAAATCGGATGTGAATAAAAGTAATGAACATTTTCTCACTAATGATTCTGAAAATTATAGATTCATTGATTTATCAATTTTCAAAGCATTTGAATCCTTATTATGCTACGCAAAATGCTTTGGTAAAATTAAAATAATTGAGGGTGCAAGGTATGGTTTTTCATCAGCGATCAAAATAACTTGTGAACATTTGCAATGATGGAACATGGAGAAATTCTAAAATTGTAGGGATAAAAAATGTTCCTGATATCAATAGAAAAGCTGTATTGGGCGAATAATTGGTAAAGGTGCAAAAGCTCTTCAGAAAGTTTCTAGTTACATGGCCCTTCCTGTACCTGTATCTCAAAATTCATACGAAAGAATTAATGACAAGATTCTTCGTGCAGCAACTGTAGCTGCCAATTCATATATGAAGAAAACAACTCAAGATGAATAACTTTTAATTCGTACCTCAAGGGGAAGGCAAGTGGTGTTCACGTGCTGGTGCTTTCTATCGACATTGAGGGTGCCTTTGACAATATTCAGCACAATGCAATAGAATCTTACCTTGACAATAGTAAATTCCCAGCAAACATAGTTAATTTCTTTAAAATTCTTCCCCAGAACAGCAAGGTATCCTAAATACCTGTGAAGGACAAGCGATCAGGGACCAAAAACAAGGCTGCACACAAGGCTTTTGCAGTGGACCAACCCTCTGGAATTCGGTCGCTAATGAAATACTTCAAGAAAACTGGCCGATTATCACAAATATTCATGCCTTCACAGAAGACTTTGTCCTGTTATCCTATGACCCAACTAGAGTTCAACTTGAGTCACAAATTGACCAATCAATTGCTAAATTCTCCACATGGGAAATCAAAAGCCAACTCCAAATATCAGCTGATAAAACAAATTATCTCCTCTACATAAAACTAATTAGTGGACCCACCATTCGTAGGCAAGGCGAAAGAATTAAAAGAGCCTATGCTATTAAATATCTCGGAGTTTATATTGATGAAAAGATGAACTGGAACACACAACTTAAAGCACAATCTATGAATGGCACTCAACTTTATCAAAATCTCCTAAAAATAGCTGGGAAATCCTAAGGAATTCCCCTTAAACATCGAAGGACCTTTATAAAACAGTAATATAACGAGTTCTGGCGCATGGTGCAGTCGCCTGATGTTTAGAACCTACAGTCCGTAAAGAAAACTCTAAACAATACAACGCCCTTTCTTCCTGGCAATTTCAGGTGCCTCCAGGACAACCTCCACGGCAGCTCTGCAGGTAACACTGGGTATACCTCCTCTTCATCTACAATTACAAAGAGAAGCTCGTGGCACAACACTCTACAGTCTTAGACTTCCTCTTTCTACAAACGTCATTGATATCGATCCTACTGAAATTGAAGAAAAAGCTTCCGGTTGGGCAGCATACCCATCGGAACATCTAAGTCCAACTCAAATTTCCCTGGAAGATGGAGGCAACATCAACACTTGACTTAGAATTTTTACCGATGGGTCGAAAACAGGGAAAGGGAGTGGGTGCAGCCTTCTGTGTTATGACGGATGTCAACATTACCCACAGATGGTCTCTAAGGAATACAGTCGTCCAGGCAGAAATCCTAGCACTACTCAAAGCATTGGAACACGTCGTTGTTCTACCAACTCAACAACTGACTCTTCTTGTAGACAACAAAGCCAGCATCCAATCAGCAGCAAATCCAAAGAGTCGCAATAAAATTGCCCAGAAAATCTTCAAGTTACTTCATAGGTACTCCATCATCCTCACATCAGAGTGTCGAGGATCAAAGCCCATGTAGGTTAAATCGGGAAATAAGAAGAAGAGAGACTGTCTAAGGAGGCAGCAGAAACGGAAGATGTTCCTGAAACACCACTCGAGTTACCAAAATCTTATAATAAAAATATTCTTACGTCAGAAGATGATGGCCACCTGGCAAATGGCTTAGGATGATGGAGATACTGGGAGGCTCATTCATAACATCATTCCCAAAGTTAGCTTGCAACCAATCAACTGGACACGCAACGATGTTTTGTTTTTCAAAGGACATGGGCCTTTCTCATCGCTTCTCTAAAGATTCAAACTTGCCGAAATCTCATTCTGTTCTTATGGGGGAAATTGGCACATCAATCCATTATGAGGCTGATTGCCTCACCACAGCCTCCTACTATATGGCACCACCCATCCAAAAACATCAGCCAGTCTGGTTCCGCAAAGTAGCTAACAATTCATCGTCAAGAACAAAGATCCATAATTTGCTCCAAATTCTCCAAAGTGAAGCCAATCTTTTCCTTTCAGACCCCATTTAATTGTTTTTTCCTTCCTTTATTAGACTTCTCTCAGTAGAGTGCATTGCTTTCGAGCCAATCCCAATTTCTCGGCCACCATTTCCACAAATAGCAACTTTTGTAACCAAGCATCATCTTCCTTCTGCGATGAGTGCATTTAAAACCAGTCAAACATAAACTATCCATCCTGCGTCTTCATCTCTTCCTCATCTCACCATCCTTTTTCTTTGGAGGT
Organism: Araneus ventricosus; assembly: GCA_013235015.1. NCBI lineage: Eukaryota > Metazoa > Arthropoda > Arachnida > Araneae > Araneidae > Araneus > Araneus ventricosus. Next base: position 23,448 of record BGPR01019116.1, read on the forward strand.
GGAAGGTCTCGTTTTCCCAGTACAACATTCAACTTCTTTTCTTCAGCCCATCATCCCCTAATGAATTCAGAACTGCTTCAATCGTTCTTTCGGGACTTTCTTCCAAGATCCACCGTGTTTCACCTTCTACAAATAGAGTCCATCAACTAACTCTTTTTCAGAATTGAACTTTTTAAAACTCTGTGCGGCTCATTTCTCTGTTTTTGTGTACATGATTTATATTATTTTATTAATTTTTTTCATCTTCTTCCTTTCAATTTTTTTGGAACAGATTTTTTTACTCATCTTACAGTTCTTTCATTGCATTTAGTTTTTATTATTGTCCAGTTATTTCATGTGTAATTGTGCGATTTTGCGTTTTTTCAAAGTTTTATTTATCATCATGCTCTGTGTTTCAAAAAAGTTTTTTAGGGAACGCACAATAGCAATCCTTCCTATTGGAATAGCTCCTGTTAATATATGTAAATTTGTTGCTATTTATAATTAGGCAGCAGTGTAGGGAATTTTACAAACTCTAAGAGAGGTCACCCCCTCGGGTGTTGTGGTTTTCCTTCCATTTCTTGTCCGCGACACTGCTTAAATAACGTTAAGTTTATAGTAGGAGGGGCATAGAGTGGTGTTATGTTATGTCCATGAAAATAATAGCGTTATAGTGGTAGATGGAGGTAGATGTATTAGTGTGAAGGCAATTGTTGCTTTGATTTCTAGAAGACTAATCTGAATTTTCATACTATTACTAAAAATAACCCATGAATTAACTATTAGGCCGCTGACAGAGGATATTAAATCGGGAAAAAATTACTGGTAAGATTTATTGCTTTAATCACTTCAATTAGGGCCAAGTGATACATTAAGAGATTGAAAGCGATTATGTGGTAAAATGTATAGTATTTTAAAGAGTGAGGTTAGTGAAAAATCATTTTATTTATAGTAGACTTTCATAAAACTCTAATTCAAACACATTTTTCTGAGAGAACGACTTTAACGCGAAACGATTGCGAGAAAATTCCTACTAGAAACGCTGCCACTCTGCAAAGATATACAAGTTTGTAATTTTTTATAAAATGCAATTAATATTATAAGTTGCCTTTTTATATTGATATAATCATTGAAAGAGGCTATATTTTACACACATGATATTTTATTCAGCAAATATTAATGATATTTTAAAACTAATTACATAAATTTTGCACATAACAAGCTAACCTTATGAGTTTTCAAAGCAGTGATCATGAAATAAAATATAAACCATTAAGTTCTGATATTCGACGATTTATTTTTATTGTTGAGATATTCTGTAATCAATAGTTCTCCCTAAAAAATTTACATCTGCTTGATCACTTGGAATAGATTTAATATTTTAAAGATCTAAATGTGCACATATGTGCAAATGTCCCTGATAATATTAAACATTTACTCCCTGGGCTCATATGCCTTCACTTCCGTGGTAAATGTGTTTCTTGACGTGCTGCTCTTCTTTGGCCCCATAAGATAATTTTATAAACTAAGAAAACATTTGTAACTGTTGGGAATGTTCTCCCCATGACTTTCATGTATACTAATACAATATGGCGAGTTTTGTGCTTCGCAGGAAAAGGGAGGAAATCGAAAATGCCTTTTGGACGCCTTCCTTTCGACTGATTGAGTCGAAATTTGGTAGAATTTACATGTTTAATCGCAAGACCATATACCAAATTTCATTTATCTAAGCCATTGCAATCTCATACATACAAACATATACACATAAGACGTCAAACTCGTTGTCGGAATTTGACCAAAATTTTATAAACATCTATAATTCTACTAATAAAATTATACACTAAATTTTTTTCCAACAAGATCTTTTGTTTTATATTATATTATTCATATGTATACAGATGAGCAGACAGACAAACTTCCCGTTAACGCATTTGGCTTAGAATTTTGATTCAAGCCTATAGTTCAATTTATATCTACCAAGCAACAAGAACAATTAGAAGTCCTGTCATATTTTAAATGTAGATAATCAACTTTGAAATCTGTTTTCACAGAAATGAGTATCAAGACCTTGGTGTACTTTAACTCTGAAATCTCAATACAGGATGATCCCGAATTAATGGTACAAACTTTGAGGGTTGGTACAGGACACTGTAAAAATCATTTATTGTATAAGAATGTATGGGCGCAAGTGACGAGGCGAGGTATTGTCCACGACATTTTAATTGGCCCATACCTACTACCGAAGCGACTCAATGGCCAATGTTATCTTATTTTTCTGGAACAGGTTTTACCAGAACTGCTCCGATCGACATTCTTAACCGAATGTGAATGGGGCGACAGCCCACTCCAGCATTGATGCGCGCAATTACCTGAATGCCACTTTTGGGACGCGATGAATTGGGCGTGGTGGACTAGTCCCTTGGCCATCCTGATCTCAAGATTTATCGAACCTCGATCACTTTTCTGGGGGACATCTGAAGAGTCTTGTTTATATGACTCCAGCTGACTAAATGAGGATCTCGTTGCTCGAATATCCGTAGCTGCTGCACGTCTGAGTGTCTTGTTCTGGAATTTTCGAAAGTGTACGCCATTCGCTCCACCGATGCTGTCAAGCATGTATCATTGTTGGTGGACGTAATTTTTTATATTTTTTTTGTTTATTTAGAAAATGCACACTACAGAATAAACTCCAATTACAGAGTGCATGATACAGAAACAAACACTAAGATAGCCGTAAAACACAGATTAATAAAAACAACCGATTGGCACAGAAATCACTGAAAACACAATACGATTTTAAAAAGCACACAAAATAAAGACACTTCAAGAACACACAAGCCGCAAACATTCAGTCTTAGAAACACCATAAGACATATTAAACACATCAAGATCATCAGAGTACCTGTTAAAAATCTTGTAAAATTTATAAATAGAAAAATTACGTATGTAATTAAACCTGGTAAATACATTAACAAATGAACAACTCTTCCTCAGACTTCTAGTCGTCACAGCATAAGTGATACGGCTCAATATGTCACTGCAATCAATGGCATCATTAATTACCTTATGATAAAATAAAAGACAAGGAAGATCACGTCGGACCTTCAAACTGTGAGTGCCAAAGATGTTACATAAATGAGATGAGGAAAAGTCTTGTGGATAATAGTGATTTGTTCGGTAAAATAAGTAACGCAAAATCCTAGTTTGTACCAGTTCAATAATTTTAATTTTATTTTTACAGTAAGAGTCCCAGACAAGACAACAGTACTCAATTTAACAGTACTAATTTTGAACAGTTATTGTAAACATTGCACTTGTCAACGACGCTGTCAATAAACACTTTGTCTTTCCTTTCATCTCTTATTTCCTGTATTTTCGCCTCACCGCGTCACTTGCGCCCATACATTCCTATACAATAAATGATTGTTACAGTGTCCTGTACCAATCCTTAAAGTTTGTACCATGAATTTGATATCACCCTGTATATTATTCAGAACTGAAAATATTTATTCAGAACTGAAAATATTTATTCATTGCGAAGTTTTTCATTCAGCACTGTTTATCCATTCTGGAATTCTCAGAAAATGTCAGTGAAGTCAGTTCAATGAATTTTAAAGTGAGGATGATTTGGTGAGTGTTCCAAATTTTGCTGTAGGAAGTCGTTAATAGCTGTGCAATAAGGTGAACGATCGTCAACTGGTTTCAAATTCACTGTTTCTAATTTTTGAAATTTGGGAGGATGAGACCTGGTATCATCTTGCTGTTTTGAATTACTTTATACTATACAGTAGAGTTTTCTACTTTTCATAGATCTGTGTCGTCAAAGAAGGGAGATGTAGGGTGGCTGTTTCTGTTACCAGGTTTATATGTGAAACATATTCCTCTAATTCTAAAAATAAACAAGAAACTTATTTTTATTATTCAGTAAGAAAACTTCAGTTTTTGGAACTAAACAATAAGCATTTGATTATTACATTAGTTTTATTTAATTACAAATTCTTTAATAAATAATAATAAATGTTATATTTTAAATATTTTATGATTTTTAGAGTTTTTCTGAAGGTATTTCTTATCATAGGGTTATAAAATGTTAATTCATAAAATAAATAGATCTCATTCATTTAAAAAACATTTATAGTATAAGAGTTGGTGAAAAAAGCAGGTCTTATCTTCTTAAGTGAAATTGTTCATTTCTGGAGTTATTTGATAAAAACGCATGAAAAAGCCAAAAGGTATTAATTATTTTTTATAAACATCTTGATGATCATCTGCTATCCAAGAAGTAAATACGTGCTAAATTTAGTATCTCTGGGTCCAACGTTTTGCCATGTAGACCATTGAATTCTGTGCGTAACGCGATTTGCAGAAAATGTAGCAGCCAAAAAAAAATTACCTGTTTAAAATCTTAATAGGTTTAACTGAAGTTTTGAAATCTATATTTACAGCAATGTAACAAAAGAAAAATATTTTACGATCTCGATTTAGAAATAATAAATGTAACTTACTTTTTCGATCGAATTAAGAATATCGTCAAACCAAATATGATGATCACTGTGGCAATCACAGATCCAATAACGATAGCTGCAAAATAATTCAAATATAATGAATTTTTCTGTTATGAGAAAAAAAATGCAGACAAATTCCAATATATCGAACTTCTAAAAAGTGTGAATCTCTATACATGGAACTTCCGAAAACCGTAAATATCTATGCATGGAACTTCTTTCATAGACCCTGGATTTTCATTAGAATAACAGTTTATGTATAAAAATAAAATTTCTATACATCGAACAAAAATATTCTCAGAAAATATTATTTATGACAATTGCAGTCAAAAGATGCCCATAGATATGGCTCATAAGAAAACATTTAAATTAAAAAAGAAAATAACTCTTTTCCACATTCTTACTACATTAGAAATTAACGGAGAGTTTTATCGTATGTTTATCGTTGAGTCACATGTTATTCATAGCGACTTCTTTATAATTCCCTTTCCTAACTGGGACTGAGGTAAGAATTTTAAATTCAGTTTAGCTTTATATCTATTTCTAATAGTAAATATAGCCCCTAACCGGTAATCTAAAAGTGTGAAATAAATGTTCATCTAAGTAAAAGATTTAGAAAGTAACGGAAAAAATGGCCAAAACTAAATAGAAATTCATTTTCGATTTTTTTTTGCAATAACATACATTTGCTTTTGTAAAAAATTTACAAATTACCTTCAAATTTGTACATTTTTATAAATAAATTTCTTTGATTTTTTTAAATTTTTAAAAGTATTGTACAAAAATAAAAAAATCAACTAAGTATAATTTGTTTAGTAACAAAATGATGAAAATTTTGCAATTTGTAATTCTGTTTAGCTAAATTTTTATATATGGACTTTTTTTAGGAAACTTCATTTTCCATATATAGAGGTTCGACTGTATATTTGATGTAGTATTTGGAAATATGAAAGTAATAATTGGCATTTAAAATTGCAATAACATTCAAATAGGGGTTTATGTAAATCAATATTAAAAATAAAATAATTAAGATTTATATTACCTAAAATATTATTATCCTTTTCAGGTGTGTCTGCTGAAAACGAAGAAAAAACGAATAATACAGTATGAATATTTTGAGAAAATTAAATAAAATAAACCAAATAATCGAAGGAAATACGAAGACGAAACCAAATTTTGAAATTCTCAAAAAAAAAAAAAAACCTTCAAGCATCAAGTGCCAAGTCCAAAGTGCTGACTGTGAATGAATATGCTTGATTGGTTCTCGAAGGTCAAGACAGATCGAGCCAACATTTGTAAATAGTTACGGCACACAGCTAGGATCCGGTGTCACAAAAATCACCGGGTCCTAGCCTCTCGTGCCGATTCCATTCTGCAGCATTTCTGGTCATTTTCCAAGAACAGAAAATCGGGATTGTGATGTCCCAGCTTTTCTTAAGAGGTAAACTGGTCATTACAGACAGGTACATTTAAAAAGTGTGAATATAGCTTTGTCCTACTTCACAGAAATACTAATATGAGCAGCTGTTTCTTTATCTAATGTTTCAAACAGTTCATTTGAAATAATAAGTTGTTTGAAAAATTAAAATTATGACACTCCTCTCAATTTTAAATTGTAATCTAAACTCGGAGTTAACACGAAGAGAATTGAACGCGTGTTTTGTTTTACCTACATGCGTTTCTGAAATTACCTAGACCTTCTTGGTTTGTTACTTCAAATTCTCTCAAAACAATGGAGTTAATTTTCCCCATAATTGTTTAAATCTTTCTAGATAATATAAGTTTGAAGTTTAGATGCTCTTTCTGCTAATAAATTGAACACACTCTCGGCCTATAACTTCTCAGATATATTTTTAGTATTAATTGCTC
>BGPR01019117.1:0-29800 GCA_013235015.1 Araneus ventricosus
ACGTTACTCTGTTAGGGAGTATACGATAATGTATAGAGGAGACCACTCCCGCTGGTTTTTCTAAAAAAAATCTAAAATCTCCAGCTTTAAACGGAGGCACAACAAACCGGAATAACTGAAAACCGTTTATTTTTGCGATAGCCGCCATCCCTAATATAAAAGGTCGTTAACGAGAGGTGGTCTTTTATAACTCGAAATATCATTTAAGGGGAAAAAACTATTGTTTCATTCTTAAGCGCTTCAAAAGTGACGTGGGCAAATGCCATGCATTTTCATGGAAAACGACACTGTAAATGCGTCGGAAAGTTTAGCGTTTTTGAGTGGAGAGAACATATTCTTTTTAGAAACATTCTTAATAAATCATAGGGAAAGTGCAAAGGAAGCAGCGAAAATAAGTAACATTTGCGAATCCTCCTTCCAAACTGTTTAAAAATGCATGTCAGAAGTTTGATAACAAAAAGAGAGTTTGTGAAAATGTTAATACTTGTTAGCATTTGCGATCTTGTTTTTATAATTTCAAGTAAACAATACTGGAAAACTTTGCTGAAAGAAAATAATTATGATTTAAAATTTAGTCTCAATTAAACGAGTTTTCGTTTATTCGATGTGATTATAGTTTCATTCAGCTCTGATTTCGACATTCTACTGTAAATGTTTTCATTATTTTAAGCGACAGCTTTTTTATTTGTTTATCAAATATTTGTTTTGATGGATTTCTAAACTTTGAAATTACTTATGATTTCTAATTTATACTTAATATATGCTCTTATTTTAACCAATGATATTTCATTTTCTTCATTCGTTTTTGGTTTAAAAGCATTTAAATAAAAATTTTGTTTTCATTCTTTTTGTGTTCATCTTGTAGTTAAGCAGGAAAAAAATTGAGAACATTTTTTTTATCTTATAAGAGCAGATGTTTCAAATATTTTACTCTTATATTTTTAGAAAGATTCATTTTCCCCTCTGAATTAGTTAAAACGAATCATAAGTATTATTAAATAGTTCATTCTTGTAAATTTCAAAACTTTCGTCATCAAGGATAGATCTGGTATGAGATTTGTTCCTTCAGTTAACTCAATGAAAACAAGCAGACGACGAAGAGAGACTTTTGATAAATGAATGATTTGGTTCATTAAATATAATCTGTAAACACGAGTTTAATAATTTGAAGCTCTTAAAATTCATTTAAATGCATAAAAATCTTGTTAATTATAAAATTTACTGAATACTTGATTTTCAACTATTTTTTTCAAACAATTAAGATATATGCCGAACACTAGCAACTTGAAATAAAAGAAGGCGAGTGTCTCTCAGCTAACATTCCTAACAGAACTGCACGGAAGGAAGTTATTTTCTAGAAGATGACAGTATTGCTGATATTACACAGGGATAGTACTGGGCACAGATTGAAAAACACGTAATTCTATGAAGCTCATTCCCAGATAGCAATTTTAGTTTGCAGCAAATTTGCAGCAGACTTGCACTGCAAGTCTGCAAGCTTTCTGCAAATTTGTCACGACAAGTGCGCAAGTGTGAAACAAGCTTGCAGCAAGTTAACGCAAGCCTTGAAGTCACCATAAGACGAACTTGCAGCAAGTTTGCCGCAAGCTTGCATTGCAAACTCATTGCAAATTATAGCAAAAACGGAGTACGAACACAATCCGGGATAGAACTCGCGACCTCCCGGTTCCGAAGCGGAGATGCTAACCATTGAGCCAGCTGAACTCGGAGAGGAAAAGATAGATTTCGCTAATACATCGTTCGTTTCGATTCGTATACGATTTATTTTAAACTTTTTTCTTGATTTCAATAATTTTTTGAGCTGAGAATATGATTTGAAGTCAAAGAGAGAGCGATTTTCGCTAATAACTACGTTTTGCTAGGAGAATAAATTATGAAATTAGAGTTCAAAAGTAATTACTTTAAAATGGGACAAAATGTCTAAGTTATTATTTTTCAACAAACACTGACTGTTTTTTCGATTTAATTTTGTTTATAAACGTTAAAATTTCAACATTAATTAAAAGGCGATATAGTTTTCTTTAAAGTGCGAGTGATATATTTAGGAAAAAGATGGAAAATGTTTCAAAAAATTTTTTTTATAAAAAAGTTATTTTTTTTCACAAATTATCATTGATTTATTGAATTAACAAAAAGAAGGGCGGTCTAGGAGATGCTATTAAAAATCGGATGCTTTTTAAAACAGAGACAAAGATAATTATCTCTTTATTGTGCTATCTTTGCATGAAGCTTGTTTTGCAAATTTGCTGCAAATTTGATTTGCAAGGGAGGTGGCGCTAGTTGTCACAGCGAACTTGCTACAAGTTCGTTTCAAGTTTGACGCGTCAAATTTTGCCGAATATCAAGTCAAAATCAAACTTGCTGCAAACTTACGTGCTATCTGGGTTCTACGTGACTGGAAATTCCAGCAGTTAGCTTGTCTGAAAGTTCATAACAGTAGTGACATTGACAAGCCAATGGAAGCTACTACTACAGACTAGATAATTAGATGGGTTTTTCATTCGCGTGACATGATCTCGAAGGTGACACGTGGCCATGTAACTACACCCAGTACAGCCTCAATATAAAATCGAAGTGAGCAACACAAATCTATTCAACAGATAGAGTATTACCTTCCCGCAAGCATACTATCGCAGCGTAAACAACCACTTTACGTCCGAGGGAAAATTCCAGGAATTCTTGCGTCTCATTTCGGATTCGAAAGCATGTGCTCCTATTGGTGTCGATTACAGTGGACTCTTTCAAATCTGCTTTGGAAGACGTTGTCAGATTTTTAAATCGGATTTTGGTCGGGATGTCTGAAAAAAATGATCAAACCGAGTTAAAATTTTAGGAAATACATAAGTTCAAGTTTACAGTAAAAAACAGCATGCTTCAAAGTATACAAAATACATGCAATAAAAAAATGAGCAATAATACTTTGTGGACTTTATTTTTACTGAAAGTTACATGCGTATTATCAGCGTTTATATTTTCTACGTAAGTCTAATGCAAGTGTTCAAAGTGTGCAACTCCTCACCGTAGACAGTGTTCATGTCGGCTTTGCATATTCTCAAATATTTCATGTGACAAAGATTGCTGCAGATTTCAACAACACAAAGTGATTTTCTAGATCTTGTGGATCTTCATAGACTTCGGCAAATCTTTATTAATCTGGTCTCAATAGCTGTGTTTTGATGAATATTTAGATTTTTTCAGATGCAATTCATATTGTCAGTTCGGCTGTTGAGAAATGTAAGAAAGAGTGGAAAAAGAGGAGGGAAAAGGAGTCACTTAATTCCATCAACGGGGCGACCATATCTGCCCTGAGATGGAAAGTCATTTTAAGGTTACAAATTGGCTACATTCCAGAGGGTTAGACAATTTTAAAGGCTTATCCGCTCTGGTTATTAGCTTTCAAATGGAAGTTAATCAATTGAGAGTGAACCGGAGTTGCCAAATTAGACGCTACAAAAAAAGAAATTACATGAAAGGACAGCGCCATTTGACAACATGGACGACCAGAACATTTTAAGGGAAAATTTCCCTTAATTTTTAATTAAAATTTCCAAAAACGGCTTCAAGGCTCACATTCCCTCTCACCAAAGTATTTTTACACACACAATCTCCTTTATTATTTGTAGAAGTAAATTATTTTCTGATGCATTATTGTTTCAATTTTTTTTAAATTTTTTTTTACTTTGTTAAACTTTTAAAATGTGTTTGGAATATAAAGATTATTGATAAAGGATGGTCTCCAGCCACTCCCTAGCAGCAATCTGCGAATGGGATGTACTTGAGGAAGAAACCTATAGTGATCACAAATTTGCAAAAATATGCATCAACTCCAATATTTCTTCCCTTTCTTTTGCAAGATTCAAAACGGCTCACGGAGGCCACTGTAAATTCGTAAATCGTTTCAAGTCAGGCTCTACAAAACCTTATTTCCAATAGTTCTAATGAAGAAGAGTTCAATGAAACAACCAGAACCATTCAACTTGAAATCCACAAAACTTTCAAACACGTTTATAAAATTAAACTTAGCCCCCTGATTCTAAACACAACTTGGTGGAATAGAGATCTCCAAATAAAGAAGCAAGAATTAAAAGCCCTAGCAAGACGCCTCTAAAAGAATAGAGGCGAAGAAAGAATCCACTACAAAATTGCTCTGTCAAAAAAGAGCTCTGTTCAAGAAAGCAGTAAAATGAGCCCAACGTGGATCTTGGAGACTGCTATGCACCCAGACACAAACTCCCAACGGAACTCCATACCGGTCAGCATTAAAAGTCTACAAACCACCATCGGACATCTTTCAAATAATGTAAAGCAGTGAAAAAGGAACTCCCACAGAATTCGGGTTAAAAATATTGCAAAAACTGTATACAAAAATTGCACCAAGGGCAGCACAGATACAACCTCATCAAACCCTCCTTGAAAAAGAAAAGTTCTCTCAACAAGAAATAGATGACATCCTCAAGAAGATTCCTAACAATAAAGCCCCTGTATATGATGGCATTGATAATATCATTATAAAAGTAATTTTTAACTCCTTTCCCTATCTTTTTTTCGACTTTTTAATAAGTGTTTAGAACTTAAATGTTTCCCAGAGATCCTCTGAAAATTGAACTTGTTATCCTGTTTCACAAGACGAGAAAAGACGAACATAATATTAAGTCTTACAGACCAATATCTTTGCTCCCCACACTTGGCAAATTGCTAGAGAAACTCCTTCTTCAAAGATTTAACTTCCAATTAAAGACAAAAAACTCCAACATCCACTGCAGTACGGATTTAGAGAAGGGAAGTCAGCTGAAGATGCACTCCTGCATGTCACATCTCTCCTAGAACAAGCTCGAATGCAGGAAAAACACGCTGTGTTGATATCTTTAGACATCTCCGGTGCATTTGCCATTCTACAATACTCTTCCATCAGAGATCGATTTGCTTCCCTCTATCTCTTCTCCAACATTAGCGAAACGCTTCTTGACACATTAAGAAACAGAAAAGTGGCGATGCAAACCAGCGAAGGGGACACTTCCTTTGGGAACAGACTCAGGGATGTCCACAGGGTTCATGTAGCGGACCAGCGTTTTGGAACATCGTGGAAGACGAAATCCTATCGGTACAGTGGCCTCAAGGAGTTCATCTACAAGCATTTGCCGATGACTTTGCTTTCATCGTTACAAACAACGTCAGAGAAGGTCTCAGAAAGCTCAGCAAATTAGCACTGGACAAGTTTAAAGACTGGGCAGACAAAAATAAACTGCACGTCTCAATGGAAAAATCAAGTTATGTCCTTTTCAGAAAACTTGTCAGAGGACCAGCGATTAAATGGCGAACCAACCAATTTGGCACAAAAACCATTTAAAGTATCTAGGCGTTACAATAGATCATAAATTGGTTACCACAAGTAATAGAGCAGGGCAAAAGAGCCATGGACCAATACCAACATCTCTGCAGAATCGCAGGAAAAACTTGGGGCATCAACAAGAACATCAGAAGACTATTATATAAAACAGTCATAGAAAGAACACTATGCCATGGAGCAGCTGCCTCGGAACATAATATGACATCCCGACTCCAAAAACATCTGGACTCTTTTCAACGTCTGTATATTACTGGTCTTTATATTACTAGTGCATACAGGACAACCCGAACCGCTGCTTCCCAAGTGGTCACCGGTCTTCCACCCCCTCCACTTACAAATCCAACAAGAAGAAACTGATACCCCAGTTGCTCGAGCAAGATCTTCATCCAACTTTTTCACTCTTATATTCAGCTCAACAGATTACGAAAGCAAAAGCAGTGGAACTCATATTCACCCCCATAATTTTCTTCTCCGCAATCAAATTTCATTTGCAGAAAATCACAGAGACTCAGGAGCCAAGGCTATATATACTGATGGATCTAAAACGAACTAAAGCACTGGTAGCGCATATTGCATTCTCAAAAACTATGAAATAATAGCCTCATGGCAAGATAAACTTGACCACAGCAATTCGGTCTTCCGAGATGAAATCCTTGCAATTAAAATGGCAATATTGAAGCAGCTCCTTCCCTTCATAGACCAATCAAAATTTGGACAGACAGTTTGTCAAGTTTTATGGCCATACTTAATCCTAAATCCCACCATAGTATGGTCCGAGAAATTCAAACCCTTTTACTCTCCCATAAACACATTCACCTGAGATGGTTTAAAGCCCAAGTCGGTTATTTAGGCAACGAATGCGCAGAACAATTAGCCAAAGAAGCCATCACAAAAGGCTACCCTTTCTTTCTCCCTAAGCCACTTTTCTACCTGAAATCTGAGATAAGGTCAGCTGCTTTAAGCATTAGGCAAGATAACTGGGATAACGGAGAAACTGGCCGCAGTGCACACGATATAGAGCCTAGGGTCTCAAACAAGCCAGTAGGATGGAATAGAGAAGAGCTAATGTTCGTTACAGGGCATGGGCCCTTCCCTTCATACCTTCATCGCTTCAATCTTCGAACACATGACAACTGCTCGGGCGGAGAAAAAGGAGATCCAATGCACTATGCCACAAAATGTTGGTTTACCCTCTCCTATCATTTCCAAACTCCTACAGTGTCACTTAAATTACAGTGGTTGAAAATCATTCTCACGAATAACTTATCAAGAACCCGTCTTCGACTCCTAATGCGCTTCATATGTGATGAAGATAATCTCATTGTAGAGGATAATTATTGAGCACGCATCCACCCAGACTGACACACACTTACGGCTACTTATGACTCTTCTCTTTTCCCTCTAAGTATTTATATTTTTTCCCATTTTGTTTTGTTTTCTATGTTGTTCTGTTCAGTGTATATTTCTTTTTTAATTATATCTTGTTTTTGTCCTGTCTAAAAAAATAAAGTTCACCTCCATCCATCCAAACCGGAAAGGAGCCAAATGGCTCTAAACGCGGGGATACAGGTGGTGTAATGTAATGTAATATATTAGATTAACAAATGTATAAATTTAATGTATTAGTTCTAATTATTAACGTTGGTAAAATAATTTTTTGACTTTCCAAAAAAAAGAGTGTATTAATGTCCCCGCATTTCCCCTACTGAATGACATTAAAAAATATTATTTTGTCGGGGCTATTTTGTCTTGGGCTATTTTGTCGGGGCTATTTTGTCTTGGGCTATTTTGTCGGAGTTATTTGGGCATGCGCTATTTTGTCGGCTTGGGCTATTTTGGCCTTTCACGCTCATTCGCAGATAGCTAATATTCCAAAAATGATTTATCTTTATTCAGGGAGGTCTATAACATGGGGATTCATTAAAATCACGAAGTAGAATTTTTGAAGATTGCAATTATTTCTATTTATGTTACTTGCTGCACAAGAAAGAAAAAGCGGGAATTATGTTGATTAAATCTTTCATCTATAGCTTTTCAATACGTCTAGTAATTTTCATCAAACGAATCATTTTCGTTTCTGATTAAAAGAACTCAAATCCCTTAACTAATTGTAGGTAAATCGACATTTTGTTTGCGACATACAGCGTTTTTCTCTCTTTGCTGCTTATTATCCAGCTGGTATAGGTGAATTATGTGCTAAATTAGAAAAGATGTTAATGGAGCATTAACCCTCCAACTGCCGAATTTTTTAAAATCGCTATTTAGATGCAACGTTTGCAAAAAATTTTCAAATACGGTTGAATGAAGCGAATTGTTATTTATAGGCAAGGCGTTATCAGTATAATATGATTCGATGATGTAATAGCACCTACAGAGTAAACACATTAGCTTGAGTAAATCACAGGATACGGCAGAAAATTGACTTACTTCCCACCAGCGGAAATAGCGGGATAAGCAGTCAGAGGGTTAATTATTTCAGCACTGATCTGCGCAATTTCCTTGGATGTTATTTTTGAGGGTCGAAGGACTGGCCATGTGGATCAGTTGAATGGCTGCTCTGATCGCCCAATTTATAGATTATTTTTCGATAATTTTTGACATCTGAAGGCTGCCGTTACGGCTTTGCACGTGTGCTTGAAATACATATCATTTTTAAACATTACGACAATAGTCCATCGACACTACCATGCAACAATAATGCATGCATTATTGTTGACTAACCGTCTTCGGCGACCAGCTTATTCGCCGGGAATATAATTTCAATTGAATGCTTTATGCTTAATTTGATATTCATGGATATCTAGACAAAGTAATTTTAAACTGAGAATTGGGATAGGCATTTAACCCTCTTTCTTTCAATAGCCTTGCCTGTTCTTTGTTCATTGTCTACATGAGTATCCTTAATGGAGTCAAGTAATTGATCCCCGTCATCTAACAGCTAACTACACATTGTCGGACCCAACTTCAAGCCTTCTTCCTCATGAGTAATATACATTTGATTTCAAGATTGAAATGACATGGCACATATTAAGTCCAGCAGCATGTTAGCTGGATTTCAAACATGCTGATAAAAAAATTTAAACATAGAAACCATAATCATCCAGCTTATTAGATATACGTCCTAATTTACTTACTAACTTGGAGGATTGTTTTACAAATTTCACACAAAAAAAATTTGTTGAGAAAGAGAGTAAAATCCATTAGGATACTATCTTAGCTTTCAACAATGGAAGAGAAACAAGAAAATAAATATTGGGTTAAGCAATGAAAACGGTTTGAATTTTATTGCAACAATGAAAAGTATAGTTGTAAGTTATGCTTAAAAATATTTTTAAAAAATTTAATAAGATTATCGAATTCTTCAGTAACTTAATTGATATATCTGAAAATAACATAAATTAAGATAAAAATAATGATATAATGATGAAAAGTTAATTTTCTTAACTTTCGGATGGTATAAAAATTATTTTTGTGCTGTGATATTTTCGAGATTATCCAGGAAAAACGATTAAATTTCGCTTAATTTTTAATTAATTAAAATTTTAAATAAAAAACAGCTAGGAGGTGCAGATTCGCACCCTCCAGCAATGAATGTTTGTGCAAAATTTAGTAGCTCTAGGTCCATCTGTCCGGCCTGTAGAGCGCAAACACACAAACACATTCTCCTTTATTATTAGTAGAAAGGAAATTAAAAGGAAATTATGAATAATTATTGTTGTGAATCAGCTCTTACAGGTTAACAGATAAATTTGATCTCAGAGATTAGCAACAACAGCTAATACAGTCTGTATAAAATTATCTTCACGGCACAGAAAACATTATAATGGTTTTTAGCAAAGATAGAGACATTAGCATTATTTACCGCAGAAAGGCGTCCCTCCGGACCATTTTCCACTTGATTGACAGGTGGTTCTCTTTTCACCAAACATTGGCAATTCTCCGTTGCAATGATAAGTAATTGTCTGACCCACTTCATATTCTGCTTTTTTCGGTTCGTATCTACCTCCTTCTGGGAAATTTGGAGGTGGGCAGGCTGTAAGATTCCAAAAAAAGTCTGTTAATTCGTTTAAAACCCAGTACATAGACGCTATTTGTATCGGAAAAGTAATTGTACAAAATGTCAGTGAAGCGATTAACGGCGTGAAGAACATCGATAGTAGTTGGTATAGGTTTATAGATAGGTGAAATACCTCTTAAGGAGCAAGATAGTTTTCCTAAGATCAATTCCTTGACATTTGTTTGATACTAGAAGATTTGTGCCCATCTAAGACGAGCTAAAAGCTCGCCAACAATTTCTCAGATCTGATTGTCACAGATTTACTAACAAAAGTTGTAGTAGAAAATCTCATGCTCATTGGCGGAGTGCTTAAGAAATGAAAAATTCATAATTTGTAGTAAATTTTATATGTAAATATATATATGAACATTAAAAGTAAATAATAAATGTATCAGCTAAAAGAACCTCATTAGAAACAACATTCTTTGTGAAATATATGTTGTCGCTTGTCAATACTTCTTGTTGCGTGGATTTTTTCATTTGAAATTAACATGGATTGGATTCCGGCATCTTGATAATGCAAGATAAAGCCGCCCATGTGAAAAAACAGGCTCATCCAAGTGATTTCCTACTCGCTCAAAACTGGATTTAAAACAATTAGTAAAACACCTTAAAATTACTTATCCTTTGTTGAATTAACTGTCTTCCACTGACTCCAGAAATCCTCCAACTGATCCCCGAAGCGAGAATAAATGAATCAGCATAAACCGGAACGGACTCCCGAATGTTAAAATAAAAAAGAAAGTTAACTGCTAAACTCGGCTAAAAAACCCTGTCAAATAGCAATAACTTCAGTTGGATACATTGTAGATCCTATAATTTAGCAAAGAGATTCAGTTTCCCAACACTCAGAGAAAAATACACAAATTACGCACAAAAAAGTTGAAGAATTAAATTAGGAGAATAAATTAATTCTGATGTAACTTCCATTTGATATTAACGGAGTTTCGCGTCAATGAATCAACATAAAATAAAAAAAAGAAATTAAACTGCTGAACTTAACTGAAAACAACCCCTGCCATAACTCCTATTTGATATTATATCACCACAGAATCCAAACAGTATCCCATGATGTGTATGTTAATTTGTTGACAGACTGTCTGCGTCTGGTATGAATCTCTTTTGGCGCGTAGCCACTCCCACATTCCTGAGCACTACAGACTTCGCACGCCTTTTCTATTATAGATTGTTATATCATGCTGATACTTTTGAAATGGTAAAAATTATCTATACTTATGAAAGGAAGTGTTTGTGTGGATGTCTGCGGTATTCAGACATATCTATCAAAATTACAGGCATGAAATTAGCGAAAAATAGTCGGAATGGTAAGTCAATGCACCTCGAATTTTAAAAATTTAATACAGGACAATTTTTATTATTTTGTGTTGTTTTGGATGATTTTTCGCACGTATTTACCTATAGTATTATTTTTGACGATCGCAGAGAAAAAAATCGATGCAACATCTGGTAGAACAGACAATCGTTGTACAAATGAAATGTGTTTTGAATATCTAACATAAATTTATTTAATTTCGAAACTTTTTATTTAAAAAAAGACAGTTTTTCCGAAGATGTCTAAGAATTACAACTAAAATTCCTGCATCCGGTATTCTAAATTAGCTATCATTCTCACTTTTTTTGAGGTAGTAATGGGAACATTTCTCACCAATTTAAAACAGTAATGGTTGAAATACGTTTTTGGATTTATTTTTCATATGAGTTTAAACATTTTCTATGCGGATCCTGGAGAGATTTTTAACTTCTTAGCTGACTTGGGAAGGAACCAAATGAGAATTAATTTTTCAAGAATTATAAAAAATATTTTTTACACAATTTGGCAGTACGAAGTTTAGAATCGGAGACTTATGTGTCCCGAGTCACGAATCTTAACCACTAGACAAAAGGAACGCCGATGTCCGGAGGTATATACTGACTTATAGACATCACGGAATAAGATGGCTCAAGTACGACGCACTACAACAATTTAAATACTAATATCACGATTTGCAGCAAAGTTTCTAGGAGTTTTTATCACTTCTTTTAACATATCTTGATTTTTAATATTTGCTTCGAATTTTTAAATATGATACTGTTTATAGACTGACATACTATTTTAAACTGAGACAAGCATGATGCAAAAATTGTTCAAACTCTACAGGGCAGACCGTTATATAGTTTTCAAAATTTTTATTGGATTTTTAATTAATTAAAAAGGAACCGGAATTTTAAAGTTTTTCCTCAATAACTTCGGAGAATATTATGGCATAAAAAATATTTTTACACCACTTTAAAATGAAAGTATTAGCTTTTTAGGATACAAATTTTATTTCTGTACAGTTTTGGTTTCCGAATTTTAATAAATTTTAAAAATATTTCTAAGTATATATTTTGCAACAATATTTTCAGTGTTTATTTTCTGCATCTAAACACAATTTGCTGCAAAGATATTAAACGTGCAAAAACAATATTATTTTATATTTTGATTTCGTTTTCAAGACTTTATTTTAAATTATTTTATTGTGGTTTTCATTTAGCTGATATTCATAATATCAACGCCCTGCAGATATTACTAGTTAAGTGGATAAATGGGAAAAAGTTGAAAAAATTTAGGGAATGTGAGTCATGTGAGTTTCATGTGAGTTTTTTCTTAAATATTCTGTTATCACTGAATTTAAATAAATTATTGAACTGTTATATTTTTTTCATTAACATTATTAATTATTTATATTATTATTACTATATTAAGGTAGGGGCCCAAATATCGCCCACGTAAGCCGATATTTTAATTAGAGGATTAATTCATGTGCATTTTGTCTAAAAATTGTTCTAATCTATTATCTGGACTGTTATCTAAAAATAAACTGAATTACAACTCTTAATACATAAGTTTAACATACACAATTGTTTTTTGCAACAGCGAAATGTTTCGTCCGAAACAAGTGTTCCGAATATCGCCACTATATGTTCCAAATATCGCCTATGTCTAAAATGGATTGAAGTAAAGTGTAATTTATGTTATGATTATATTTTCTTTATTGAACATGGATATTAAGGCACAAGAAAATTGGAAATGATACAAAACATCCTTCTTGTATTTTTAGGAATATAGTTAAAATATCCCTCAGGTGGTGAGCAGTCGCATAGTCTTTTCAGAATGTCCGAGGACCCCCTTCAATTTAGCCTGCCCTCTACTTTTGAAAGTCAACCCATTTTTCTTCAGGCATAATTTATTGTGCATAACTTCGGTTTGGATAATTAATATATTCAAGGGAAGGTCCGCGCAGCTTTTCTTCACAAGATAATTTAGGATTAGCGGAGTGTATCCAGATATACTTTTCGCTGAACTTAGTATCCATTTGACGGATTTGTGTCTAACTTCTCTTTCTGAACTGAATAATTACAAACATATGTGCTGACAACAAATTCTTGTTGCTTCACCTCTAATAAACCAAGAAGGAGGGTAGAATTTTACTGATAGAAAGCGAGTAGCCTGCTTTGAAGGAAGCTTTCAAAGAGAGCCATAAAAATTCAATGCAATAGCTTGTCACATTCGAGTGATGATTTTGGGATATTTTTTTCTATTACAATCACAAAGGTATAGGGGAAAGTCAGGTAAGTCGACGAAGAGTGTAAGAAGAAGAATTGGACTTTTCTTGAAAATAAGCCTAGATGAATGCCCCTATTCGGCATCGTTAGAGACCTATAACGACCAACTACTCATGTCACATCAAAAGATTCCATCCCTTTATTAGTGTGATTCACATCACGCGGTATTGTGTTTTTGAGTTGGTCCTACGCAACTTTTGGTTGCTTCTTGGTAAGGGATAGCGCGCACGAAGTTAATATTTTTGATTTATATATGTGATATTCGTAAAGAACTAATCCAAACGTGTTCAATGATGTATTATTTAAATTTTTTCTGATGATCTGATTTCCGTCATTGTTTTTTGACATTTAAAGGGGAAGTAGGGTAAGATGACGAATTGGGCGGAGGATAAGATGACGAACTCCTCCACGCTAATTCATGAGCTCGTCGTGCTACCTGACTGCCACTTGCCCTTCATGCACCTCACTGGCACTCATGTGAAAATGAGCATCTCATGAAAAAAAGAAGAAATAGGAAAAAGAAGATAAACGAAAACTGTGACAGTTGATGAAGGCTGAAGTTAATAAGACAAACCTACTAAACATTCTACAAGAACGAAGAAAGTAGCTAAGCGACACCTCGACTTCTAATTATCTGAATCTGAAGAATCAACTCATTCATTTGAATTTCCTTACGTTGACGCTGATGACAATATGAACCCAGTGGACCTCGATAACAAAGAATGTATCATTTGCAGTGAGCAAAGCAAAACGGAATTGGGATTCCAATGTTTTAAGTGCAGGCTCTGATCCCATCCCACCTGAACTGGCTGGGACAAAATCCAAGCCCATGGCGATACGAGTTTTGTAATTGATTTCATTTTTTAAGGTTTAAATCTAATATTTCGATTTTTAATATTTCATTTGTTTTATGCTGTTACTTTAATCCGATTATGTTTTTTTTTCTGTTAAGCGCAATTTGTTATGATCAAGATGTGATCTCAGCAGTTTTTTGATGGCATATGGTGTTAAATTAAATTGTTATAAAGTTCGTTATCTTACCTGCACAGTCGAGTAAGATGAAGAAATTGACTTTCTTTTTCCTAAAATGAAATTTTGGGACCTCAAATTTGAAAATAAAAATTTTAAAAATAAAAAATATATATAATTTTAAAGTAAAGAGTTGCAAAAAGATGTTGCCGAAACAATAATCCTCCTGCAACGAATATCCGATAAATAAAAAATCCTCAAAGCTTAAGGTCGACACATTACGCGACTTTCCCCTACATTATATCCTGGCATTTGGAAAACATGTGCTAAGAGACCAATTTCACGCTCTGGGTGTAACCTAGAAATAACAAACAACGAAAAGAATCGCGGAACGGTCTCGTGAAATACTCAGGACTGCCCACACCCTTGAGAAAAAGCAGAAAAAAGTCTTTATATGTAAAATATTTTATTTTCATGTGATAGGACACCAACCATGATTTTTTTTAAGCTAAAAGTCTCTTATTAATATAGTGTCCCTTTAAAGGGGTTAAAGCCGAACCCACACTATCATGCAGATAAAGAACTATTACGCCTAACATGCAAAAAAATGAACTCTTAATAAACATAAAAATAGGAAAATATCATTAAAAATATATTAATAATTACCTAATTACGACAGATGAATAATTCAAATGTTTGGCGGACATTTATTATCAACGGATTGAATGTGACTATAATTAAAACACGGACTGTCTCTGCCGTCTGTTGGGAAAAATAGATTGTATGATATTTTGGAAATTAGAAGAGTCGTTCCTTTCCAACATTTATTTCATACAACTATTCCGGAACCAGAAATATTAGCTAATGTATAACCCGCTTAAAGGGCTAGGGCGATAATGGAGATAATCAAGTGGGCGATAATAGGAACACTCAAGTGGGCGATATTAGGAATAACCTGACACTAAAAGTTCGTGGCCTCCTCCTTCTGAATCGGATTGCAAACCAAGAAACAAACTACACCAAAATGTAGCCAATTATAGTCACTATCACTGCCTCAAATGATATAACATCATCACTTAATCTTTACTGATTATGCTGAAAACATTGAGACATGATTATTAACTTGCTTCACACGAAAATAAACAAAAATTCCCAGAAAAAAACACAGGTACAAATGACTTCCTCATACAACTAATAAAGGGGGAAGCTTTGTATTTCTGTTAGTGACCACCATATACTGTTAAAAATTAAGAAGAAACCGAGGTGGGTGACATTAGAAACGCAGGCGATATTTGGGCCCTCTACTTCATATATTAATTATCAAATATTATTAATATTTTTCATTAATATTATAAAAATTTGAATCTCATATTATGTTATAATTATTCAAAAAATGTTCCATCAGCCTCTGTAGCAGCGTCTAATTTCCTGGGTATAACGTTTAAGACTGGTAACCGTAAAACAAATGCTACAAAAAAGTTTTAAAAAAATATGAAAATACTCACTGGTTTTAGCGCAAAATAACTGTGGGATCAATAACATCCAACCGGCCAGGCGTATTATAGACGGAGCTTGAAAACCCAGGGAATACTTTACAAACATGAAGATAAACTGGTAGACACTTCTAAAGATACAGTGCGCATTAACACTAGAACTATCGCTATCGTCAAATTCACTGTTCTCCAATGACGATTACAATTCATCAACGAAGTGAAAGATGGCATTGCTAAAATAGCAACTGAAATGTTCTTTTTAAATATAGGAAATGGATATTTCCTATATTTAAAAGCCCGTTTCCTGTTGAAACGCTGACAAACGGATGTGTCGACAAAATTGCAGGATATTTCAAAGGATATTCGTCATCGGTGAAACTGACATTTTTTAAACTTATTTTCTGACTAGTGCTCTGAATTTATAAACAAAAAAAAAATGCCTCCTTGTTCTTCGAATTACACACTACATCACTTGAAGTGCTATTAGAAACACAAGAGATTGACAGGAACAAAGTTTATGTTCAGATATTTAGTATTCCAATTATTCTGTTATTAACATTAATACTAATATTTACAAGAAAACGAATCATAAATTTTCTAGAATATAATGATATCTTAAGAAGAGACAAAAGATCCAAAAATAAAAATTCAATCTCTATCTTTACCTAAAAGCTTAATAGAAAACATTTTCATCATCTCGAAAACTTAATCAAAATAAAGTAATACGTGATCCACATAAATTCTAAATTATTATTCAAAATAACAATATCTTTCTAAACCTTTTATTAAACTTGCATGAAATGAAAGCTTAACTTTTGGGAAAAGAACCTCAATTGGTTCACACACACACAATTAGATACATTTTCTATAATGTTTAAAATATAAGTAGTTTTGCATTTGGTGCTGGCGTTTAGAAATTAAAAAGTTTTGAAAGAGAAACTTGTCACAAATGAAACTGACTAATGACAATGTAATATGGCATTTAATTCATATGCTAATGAGTTAAATGCATTTCACATATCATATATGCCAGAGAATACAACTGAAATACAACTACAGTACAACCCCTGTTAACCAAACTAAAAGGAAAACTGTTTCGAATAACGATTTTTACGGTTAAGCAGTGAACATATGTATTAATATCTTGTATCTAACTACCGTTTGCAATTCTGAAATGTTTAAAGTAGAAAAACGAATCAAAACTCTCTTTGTAAGCCATTTTTATGTTCTTCATGAAAGTTAACCTTCCGTCGGGAACAATATTCGCACTGCCGATTCGACCGCACGGGCAGGCACAGGTAAACAATATCGTAATGAATATTGTTAATATCCATTAATTTTAACTTCAGCGTTCTAATCTTAATCACTGACCTTCTTGAGGAGGTTTAAAAGAAAAAATGGGGATATCTTTCCAAAAAAGTCTCGCCTTCGCGATTATTTCCGTGCAGTACAGCACGTGTTTTTTGGATTTGCGATTTCAGAGGCATTTCGGATAACCCGGATTTCGGTTAACGGGGTTTTACTGCATATAATATTTGCAATGCAAAAGTGATACTATGAACTATGCAAATAAGATTTAATGCCTTTCCATACGAAGGGCATAATAACAAATTATTGATATTCAGCCCACTTATATTGAACAGAATATAGAAAAGATCATGTTCGAAGAATTTTTCTACTATGATATATGATAAAAAATAAATTACTGATGTTAATGGTGTTTTTCTTGATATTACAAAAGCCAAGCCGCATAATTGCAGAGATAGATTTAATAATAAAAATGGAATATTTAAGATGTTTAATATTCCAACTCTGCCTCATTAAAAGTAATCAGTATCTATAAACCTTATACACATAAACTCAAAGAGAAAGAGGATGTCTTTACGAAGTTGCTAGTTATTCTATTTCTGTCATAAGACAAAAACGGAATACTAGCAACTTCCATGACAGCACCTTATTTTACAACAAATGTCTCAACAAAAGCTGCAAAGCAATTTAATAAAATATGTAATGAATTTCCTCAGCCGTCTTTGAAACTAATAGTAACTAGCTTTCTTAGAAATCAAAGAAATCCAAAATTGATATCTACTCTAGAATAAACGTTAGCGAATTTGAAGAAACTATGGTGAAATATTAGCTCAAAAGTTAATTTTCTTCATTCGGCAAATGTTTTATTTCCCTCGAAATTTCGATGCAGCCAGTGAGGAGCAAGGTGAAAAATTTCACAAAGACATAAAGGAAATGGAAAAATGATATCAAGGAAGGTGGAATATGAACACGATAGCTGAATATTGCTGGCAAATTAAAAAGAGACAATCTTCTGCAAATTCATCAGAAAAAAAGCTGAAAAGAAACTTTGAGAAAAAGCTACTGTAAGGATTTGTAACATTTTATGTAAACTTATTGATTACACAGGCCTACCAGATTTATCTTTATGTCTGGGGTTTACGTAAATTTGTGTAAATTATATGATATCTGTCATGCTGATATCCAAAATTATATCTATTTTTCTTTATCATATAAGGATACTTTACAATTGTGAAACTAAAAATTTCGAATTTCAGATATTTTAAAACACTTGCACTATGCAGTTTAAAAAGCATTTACTTTGATGAAATGTACTTACAAAAAGTATTTGAAAATATTAAATAAAATAATAATAAAGTCAGGTATATATCCTAATTTGATTATAAAAATTGGACAAATTTTTAAAAATTTTCCTTCCAAAGGAAGGCTTGTGTCCTTTAGAATTTGAATCTGCCATCCTTGAAATACTTTTTCCATGCATTTTTTTTTTATCTTGGCGAAACATCTCACCCGTTTCTTCACTCAACACATAAAGATTTTCCGGAAAATACTCAAAATGGGAGCGCAAAAAAGTGTGTTTTTAAGCTCATGTTACAATCCAGTTTCAAAGATTTGTAGCATTTTTGTCCTTATTATTGTATAGTTAGGATCCTTGTAATTTTTAAAAAAATTCTGAGTGACATCTCTTAAAATAACCTATTCTTTTTTCTCCGTCGATTTCATTTTGCCACTATTTGCTCAAATTTTTGATCCTACATTAACTGTCATATATCTGAGCCGACGAACACCCTCTTTGATTTTATCATTCGATAAATGTGGAAAAATATTAATTAAATATCTAAAGCAATCACTATTTTTACCCAATGCTTTAACAAGCTTTAAACCCTAATTTTGTGTGCAAGAGTGATAAGAGGACTTGTTTTGGATCCACTAAGTTCTATCGAAGCACAATCTGTATTGTATTTTTATGTGTGTTGTATTATTTAGTGTAGCATTGTATTTTATATGTATTACTGATTTATTACTGCCATTTTATAGTTCAGTAACGGATTACGAGACAATCACCTTTGGACGATTTTACACCTGAAAGGGGTGTCAGGCAATGTGTGTGTCATATGAGCGCATTTACGGAGTTCTTTGTTATATAACGCTCAGTAAAATGTAAACATCACCCTTCCATTCTTCACTTCCCCTATTTTGATGAAAATAACTCTGTCCGGAAAGGCGCGGAGGGATTCCGAATCCGTTGTTATACAATACACAGAAAAAAATTTTCATTTCTAATAACAATGTATTTTGTTCGATAACAGTCTACTTTAAATTTTACCAAATAGCCCCTCTCTCCTTTGATTTCTGAAAAAATTGTTGACGATGATAAAGAGCAAATGCCATTTTTGTGATGAGCGTGTCTGATTTACTAAAAAAAATTTGACATTCTGCAAACCCCAGATTCATGTGCCTGTGTTATTCAAATCATAACAGGGCTAGAATATAAATGTAAAATATGTATTTATGAGGTGATGAATGTGGTATTCCTCCTACACACCGTCAAGAATGCCGCTTGGAGCCGTAGTTTAGAACCAACGACTGGCAACGCTCTACGAGCAGACGTCACGTGACACCACGGATCTTATCTCTTGCTAGCGACAAAACTGAGCTCGCGAAGAACAGACTGTGTGTGATTGATCGATGGAACGTGAGGTCTGAACCAGAACTGCCTGCGATGTAACTTAACTCTATGTACAGGGCAGCAACGCCCTCCTAAAATTCTTTACTTCTATCTTTTTTATTTTATGTTGAGCAGTTTCAATATTTGTTTCGTCCACCTAAGTGTTCCATTAAATATTTGAAAGACCAAACCGGCGTGTTTTATCTGCCTATCAACTGACACGGGACCTAGGCTCCCATACTACATAAATTATAAACAAAAATGCCAAAATATTTTGATTTGAATATTTTCCCCAATATTTGAAATATTTTTATGAAAAAGTCTTGAAAAATTACTTGTAAGCTGGCCTAATTGACGCTAAATTTAATATTGTGAGTTAAACTACCTAACGGTAGGGTGGTGCAGAAGTTTTGAGAAGGGATGCCAGCTCAAGTGTTCTCCTTGTAATATGACTGTGGTTTAATACTACGAGGTCCGCCTCGAAATAGCACTCGTTTTGTTTCGAAACGGGACGTTATAATAACTAAATTTAACTATTTGTTACTCATTGTATCTTTAATCGGAAGAAATTTTCTTCGTGGTAAAAAGAATTAACATGGTCAAAAATAAAGATGGAACTCTTTCGTTTACCTTCATACGCCAGAGAAATATTTAATAATCTATAATTTATCTATGAAATTTTTGAATCTTTTACTCAAAAGGGAATAATGGTAGAAAAAATAAAAATAAACGAAGGACTTCAGCAATTTCTCAGCTACGGAGATGAAAAATTCTTTCCGAATCTCTGAATATCTCTATAGATACTTTTGACGATAGCAAGATCTATTGCAAGCTGCAATTCTTTCAGCAAGTTAAAGCTGATACTTTCATACCTCAGAGCTTCAATGGGACGAAACAGACTCTGTGCTATAGGACCTATAAACCTTTAATTTTTCGAATTTTTTAATTATTTCATTTGATAACCGAAACTCTTTTTAACATTTTAAGTTATTGCACATGTGTGTACTTTAATTAGTTTAAAAGAGACAGACAGAAACGTGAAGGTCGCTGTTGACGATTCAGCCAGCTGTTCAACTGTTTCGGTTTTCAGATGTCGACTGCTACAGCTAGTAAATAACCTTTGCTCTGATTTGTCCGTATTTAATTTAACTAACTGCGCTAGGAGAAGGATACCTACAACTTAGCAGTGCTCTTTGAGTTGTTTATTTACCAAACTTCGTTTCAAATCTTTCTTGTGAGAGAAATTCAATAGTTTTTCGTATATTTTTCAGTTTTGGAAAGGTTGATAAGAGTCGTTGTTACTTACTGTTTGTTTAGTGACGAAAATGAATCCAAAGGTAAAAAGGATATCGGAAAAAAACCGAAGAAAAATCTGTTTCGTGTTAATCAGCACATTACAAAGGATGGTGAACAGAAAGTGGAATCTAATGTGAATAGAAGTGCATCCTTTCGAAAATCGGATGTGAATAAAAGTAATGAACATTTTCTCACTAATGATTCTGAAAATTATAGATTCATTGATTTATCAATTTTCAAAGCATTTGAATCCTTATTATGCTACGCAAAATGCTTTGGTAAAATTAAAATAATTGAGGGTGCAAGGTATGGTTTTTCATCAGCGATCAAAATAACTTGTGAACATTTGCAATGATGGAACATGGAGAAATTCTAAAATTGTAGGGATAAAAAATGTTCCTGATATCAATAGAAAAGCTGTATTGGGCGAATAATTGGTAAAGGTGCAAAAGCTCTTCAGAAAGTTTCTAGTTACATGGCCCTTCCTGTACCTGTATCTCAAAATTCATACGAAAGAATTAATGACAAGATTCTTCGTGCAGCAACTGTAGCTGCCAATTCATATATGAAGAAAACAACTCAAGATGAATAACTTTTAATTCGTACCTCAAGGGGAAGGCAAGTGGTGTTCACGTGCTGGTGCTTTCTATCGACATTGAGGGTGCCTTTGACAATATTCAGCACAATGCAATAGAATCTTACCTTGACAATAGTAAATTCCCAGCAAACATAGTTAATTTCTTTAAAATTCTTCCCCAGAACAGCAAGGTATCCTAAATACCTGTGAAGGACAAGCGATCAGGGACCAAAAACAAGGCTGCACACAAGGCTTTTGCAGTGGACCAACCCTCTGGAATTCGGTCGCTAATGAAATACTTCAAGAAAACTGGCCGATTATCACAAATATTCATGCCTTCACAGAAGACTTTGTCCTGTTATCCTATGACCCAACTAGAGTTCAACTTGAGTCACAAATTGACCAATCAATTGCTAAATTCTCCACATGGGAAATCAAAAGCCAACTCCAAATATCAGCTGATAAAACAAATTATCTCCTCTACATAAAACTAATTAGTGGACCCACCATTCGTAGGCAAGGCGAAAGAATTAAAAGAGCCTATGCTATTAAATATCTCGGAGTTTATATTGATGAAAAGATGAACTGGAACACACAACTTAAAGCACAATCTATGAATGGCACTCAACTTTATCAAAATCTCCTAAAAATAGCTGGGAAATCCTAAGGAATTCCCCTTAAACATCGAAGGACCTTTATAAAACAGTAATATAACGAGTTCTGGCGCATGGTGCAGTCGCCTGATGTTTAGAACCTACAGTCCGTAAAGAAAACTCTAAACAATACAACGCCCTTTCTTCCTGGCAATTTCAGGTGCCTCCAGGACAACCTCCACGGCAGCTCTGCAGGTAACACTGGGTATACCTCCTCTTCATCTACAATTACAAAGAGAAGCTCGTGGCACAACACTCTACAGTCTTAGACTTCCTCTTTCTACAAACGTCATTGATATCGATCCTACTGAAATTGAAGAAAAAGCTTCCGGTTGGGCAGCATACCCATCGGAACATCTAAGTCCAACTCAAATTTCCCTGGAAGATGGAGGCAACATCAACACTTGACTTAGAATTTTTACCGATGGGTCGAAAACAGGGAAAGGGAGTGGGTGCAGCCTTCTGTGTTATGACGGATGTCAACATTACCCACAGATGGTCTCTAAGGAATACAGTCGTCCAGGCAGAAATCCTAGCACTACTCAAAGCATTGGAACACGTCGTTGTTCTACCAACTCAACAACTGACTCTTCTTGTAGACAACAAAGCCAGCATCCAATCAGCAGCAAATCCAAAGAGTCGCAATAAAATTGCCCAGAAAATCTTCAAGTTACTTCATAGGTACTCCATCATCCTCACATCAGAGTGTCGAGGATCAAAGCCCATGTAGGTTAAATCGGGAAATAAGAAGAAGAGAGACTGTCTAAGGAGGCAGCAGAAACGGAAGATGTTCCTGAAACACCACTCGAGTTACCAAAATCTTATAATAAAAATATTCTTACGTCAGAAGATGATGGCCACCTGGCAAATGGCTTAGGATGATGGAGATACTGGGAGGCTCATTCATAACATCATTCCCAAAGTTAGCTTGCAACCAATCAACTGGACACGCAACGATGTTTTGTTTTTCAAAGGACATGGGCCTTTCTCATCGCTTCTCTAAAGATTCAAACTTGCCGAAATCTCATTCTGTTCTTATGGGGGAAATTGGCACATCAATCCATTATGAGGCTGATTGCCTCACCACAGCCTCCTACTATATGGCACCACCCATCCAAAAACATCAGCCAGTCTGGTTCCGCAAAGTAGCTAACAATTCATCGTCAAGAACAAAGATCCATAATTTGCTCCAAATTCTCCAAAGTGAAGCCAATCTTTTCCTTTCAGACCCCATTTAATTGTTTTTTCCTTCCTTTATTAGACTTCTCTCAGTAGAGTGCATTGCTTTCGAGCCAATCCCAATTTCTCGGCCACCATTTCCACAAATAGCAACTTTTGTAACCAAGCATCATCTTCCTTCTGCGATGAGTGCATTTAAAACCAGTCAAACATAAACTATCCATCCTGCGTCT
This sequence comes from Araneus ventricosus, assembly GCA_013235015.1. NCBI lineage: Eukaryota > Metazoa > Arthropoda > Arachnida > Araneae > Araneidae > Araneus > Araneus ventricosus. The sequence goes on from BGPR01019117.1 coordinate 23,408, forward strand.
TCATCTCTTCCTCATCTCACCATCCTTTTTCTTTGGAGGTGGAAGGTCTCGTTTTCCCAGTACAACATTCAACTTCTTTTCTTCAGCCCATCATCCCCTAATGAATTCAGAACTGCTTCAATCGTTCTTTCGGGACTTTCTTCCAAGATCCACCGTGTTTCACCTTCTACAAATAGAGTCCATCAACTAACTCTTTTTCAGAATTGAACTTTTTAAAACTCTGTGCGGCTCATTTCTCTGTTTTTGTGTACATGATTTATATTATTTTATTAATTTTTTTCATCTTCTTCCTTTCAATTTTTTTGGAACAGATTTTTTTACTCATCTTACAGTTCTTTCATTGCATTTAGTTTTTATTATTGTCCAGTTATTTCATGTGTAATTGTGCGATTTTGCGTTTTTTCAAAGTTTTATTTATCATCATGCTCTGTGTTTCAAAAAAGTTTTTTAGGGAACGCACAATAGCAATCCTTCCTATTGGAATAGCTCCTGTTAATATATGTAAATTTGTTGCTATTTATAATTAGGCAGCAGTGTAGGGAATTTTACAAACTCTAAGAGAGGTCACCCCCTCGGGTGTTGTGGTTTTCCTTCCATTTCTTGTCCGCGACACTGCTTAAATAACGTTAAGTTTATAGTAGGAGGGGCATAGAGTGGTGTTATGTTATGTCCATGAAAATAATAGCGTTATAGTGGTAGATGGAGGTAGATGTATTAGTGTGAAGGCAATTGTTGCTTTGATTTCTAGAAGACTAATCTGAATTTTCATACTATTACTAAAAATAACCCATGAATTAACTATTAGGCCGCTGACAGAGGATATTAAATCGGGAAAAAATTACTGGTAAGATTTATTGCTTTAATCACTTCAATTAGGGCCAAGTGATACATTAAGAGATTGAAAGCGATTATGTGGTAAAATGTATAGTATTTTAAAGAGTGAGGTTAGTGAAAAATCATTTTATTTATAGTAGACTTTCATAAAACTCTAATTCAAACACATTTTTCTGAGAGAACGACTTTAACGCGAAACGATTGCGAGAAAATTCCTACTAGAAACGCTGCCACTCTGCAAAGATATACAAGTTTGTAATTTTTTATAAAATGCAATTAATATTATAAGTTGCCTTTTTATATTGATATAATCATTGAAAGAGGCTATATTTTACACACATGATATTTTATTCAGCAAATATTAATGATATTTTAAAACTAATTACATAAATTTTGCACATAACAAGCTAACCTTATGAGTTTTCAAAGCAGTGATCATGAAATAAAATATAAACCATTAAGTTCTGATATTCGACGATTTATTTTTATTGTTGAGATATTCTGTAATCAATAGTTCTCCCTAAAAAATTTACATCTGCTTGATCACTTGGAATAGATTTAATATTTTAAAGATCTAAATGTGCACATATGTGCAAATGTCCCTGATAATATTAAACATTTACTCCCTGGGCTCATATGCCTTCACTTCCGTGGTAAATGTGTTTCTTGACGTGCTGCTCTTCTTTGGCCCCATAAGATAATTTTATAAACTAAGAAAACATTTGTAACTGTTGGGAATGTTCTCCCCATGACTTTCATGTATACTAATACAATATGGCGAGTTTTGTGCTTCGCAGGAAAAGGGAGGAAATCGAAAATGCCTTTTGGACGCCTTCCTTTCGACTGATTGAGTCGAAATTTGGTAGAATTTACATGTTTAATCGCAAGACCATATACCAAATTTCATTTATCTAAGCCATTGCAATCTCATACATACAAACATATACACATAAGACGTCAAACTCGTTGTCGGAATTTGACCAAAATTTTATAAACATCTATAATTCTACTAATAAAATTATACACTAAATTTTTTTCCAACAAGATCTTTTGTTTTATATTATATTATTCATATGTATACAGATGAGCAGACAGACAAACTTCCCGTTAACGCATTTGGCTTAGAATTTTGATTCAAGCCTATAGTTCAATTTATATCTACCAAGCAACAAGAACAATTAGAAGTCCTGTCATATTTTAAATGTAGATAATCAACTTTGAAATCTGTTTTCACAGAAATGAGTATCAAGACCTTGGTGTACTTTAACTCTGAAATCTCAATACAGGATGATCCCGAATTAATGGTACAAACTTTGAGGGTTGGTACAGGACACTGTAAAAATCATTTATTGTATAAGAATGTATGGGCGCAAGTGACGAGGCGAGGTATTGTCCACGACATTTTAATTGGCCCATACCTACTACCGAAGCGACTCAATGGCCAATGTTATCTTATTTTTCTGGAACAGGTTTTACCAGAACTGCTCCGATCGACATTCTTAACCGAATGTGAATGGGGCGACAGCCCACTCCAGCATTGATGCGCGCAATTACCTGAATGCCACTTTTGGGACGCGATGAATTGGGCGTGGTGGACTAGTCCCTTGGCCATCCTGATCTCAAGATTTATCGAACCTCGATCACTTTTCTGGGGGACATCTGAAGAGTCTTGTTTATATGACTCCAGCTGACTAAATGAGGATCTCGTTGCTCGAATATCCGTAGCTGCTGCACGTCTGAGTGTCTTGTTCTGGAATTTTCGAAAGTGTACGCCATTCGCTCCACCGATGCTGTCAAGCATGTATCATTGTTGGTGGACGTAATTTTTTATATTTTTTTTGTTTATTTAGAAAATGCACACTACAGAATAAACTCCAATTACAGAGTGCATGATACAGAAACAAACACTAAGATAGCCGTAAAACACAGATTAATAAAAACAACCGATTGGCACAGAAATCACTGAAAACACAATACGATTTTAAAAAGCACACAAAATAAAGACACTTCAAGAACACACAAGCCGCAAACATTCAGTCTTAGAAACACCATAAGACATATTAAACACATCAAGATCATCAGAGTACCTGTTAAAAATCTTGTAAAATTTATAAATAGAAAAATTACGTATGTAATTAAACCTGGTAAATACATTAACAAATGAACAACTCTTCCTCAGACTTCTAGTCGTCACAGCATAAGTGATACGGCTCAATATGTCACTGCAATCAATGGCATCATTAATTACCTTATGATAAAATAAAAGACAAGGAAGATCACGTCGGACCTTCAAACTGTGAGTGCCAAAGATGTTACATAAATGAGATGAGGAAAAGTCTTGTGGATAATAGTGATTTGTTCGGTAAAATAAGTAACGCAAAATCCTAGTTTGTACCAGTTCAATAATTTTAATTTTATTTTTACAGTAAGAGTCCCAGACAAGACAACAGTACTCAATTTAACAGTACTAATTTTGAACAGTTATTGTAAACATTGCACTTGTCAACGACGCTGTCAATAAACACTTTGTCTTTCCTTTCATCTCTTATTTCCTGTATTTTCGCCTCACCGCGTCACTTGCGCCCATACATTCCTATACAATAAATGATTGTTACAGTGTCCTGTACCAATCCTTAAAGTTTGTACCATGAATTTGATATCACCCTGTATATTATTCAGAACTGAAAATATTTATTCAGAACTGAAAATATTTATTCATTGCGAAGTTTTTCATTCAGCACTGTTTATCCATTCTGGAATTCTCAGAAAATGTCAGTGAAGTCAGTTCAATGAATTTTAAAGTGAGGATGATTTGGTGAGTGTTCCAAATTTTGCTGTAGGAAGTCGTTAATAGCTGTGCAATAAGGTGAACGATCGTCAACTGGTTTCAAATTCACTGTTTCTAATTTTTGAAATTTGGGAGGATGAGACCTGGTATCATCTTGCTGTTTTGAATTACTTTATACTATACAGTAGAGTTTTCTACTTTTCATAGATCTGTGTCGTCAAAGAAGGGAGATGTAGGGTGGCTGTTTCTGTTACCAGGTTTATATGTGAAACATATTCCTCTAATTCTAAAAATAAACAAGAAACTTATTTTTATTATTCAGTAAGAAAACTTCAGTTTTTGGAACTAAACAATAAGCATTTGATTATTACATTAGTTTTATTTAATTACAAATTCTTTAATAAATAATAATAAATGTTATATTTTAAATATTTTATGATTTTTAGAGTTTTTCTGAAGGTATTTCTTATCATAGGGTTATAAAATGTTAATTCATAAAATAAATAGATCTCATTCATTTAAAAAACATTTATAGTATAAGAGTTGGTGAAAAAAGCAGGTCTTATCTTCTTAAGTGAAATTGTTCATTTCTGGAGTTATTTGATAAAAACGCATGAAAAAGCCAAAAGGTATTAATTATTTTTTATAAACATCTTGATGATCATCTGCTATCCAAGAAGTAAATACGTGCTAAATTTAGTATCTCTGGGTCCAACGTTTTGCCATGTAGACCATTGAATTCTGTGCGTAACGCGATTTGCAGAAAATGTAGCAGCCAAAAAAAAATTACCTGTTTAAAATCTTAATAGGTTTAACTGAAGTTTTGAAATCTATATTTACAGCAATGTAACAAAAGAAAAATATTTTACGATCTCGATTTAGAAATAATAAATGTAACTTACTTTTTCGATCGAATTAAGAATATCGTCAAACCAAATATGATGATCACTGTGGCAATCACAGATCCAATAACGATAGCTGCAAAATAATTCAAATATAATGAATTTTTCTGTTATGAGAAAAAAAATGCAGACAAATTCCAATATATCGAACTTCTAAAAAGTGTGAATCTCTATACATGGAACTTCCGAAAACCGTAAATATCTATGCATGGAACTTCTTTCATAGACCCTGGATTTTCATTAGAATAACAGTTTATGTATAAAAATAAAATTTCTATACATCGAACAAAAATATTCTCAGAAAATATTATTTATGACAATTGCAGTCAAAAGATGCCCATAGATATGGCTCATAAGAAAACATTTAAATTAAAAAAGAAAATAACTCTTTTCCACATTCTTACTACATTAGAAATTAACGGAGAGTTTTATCGTATGTTTATCGTTGAGTCACATGTTATTCATAGCGACTTCTTTATAATTCCCTTTCCTAACTGGGACTGAGGTAAGAATTTTAAATTCAGTTTAGCTTTATATCTATTTCTAATAGTAAATATAGCCCCTAACCGGTAATCTAAAAGTGTGAAATAAATGTTCATCTAAGTAAAAGATTTAGAAAGTAACGGAAAAAATGGCCAAAACTAAATAGAAATTCATTTTCGATTTTTTTTTGCAATAACATACATTTGCTTTTGTAAAAAATTTACAAATTACCTTCAAATTTGTACATTTTTATAAATAAATTTCTTTGATTTTTTTAAATTTTTAAAAGTATTGTACAAAAATAAAAAAATCAACTAAGTATAATTTGTTTAGTAACAAAATGATGAAAATTTTGCAATTTGTAATTCTGTTTAGCTAAATTTTTATATATGGACTTTTTTTAGGAAACTTCATTTTCCATATATAGAGGTTCGACTGTATATTTGATGTAGTATTTGGAAATATGAAAGTAATAATTGGCATTTAAAATTGCAATAACATTCAAATAGGGGTTTATGTAAATCAATATTAAAAATAAAATAATTAAGATTTATATTACCTAAAATATTATTATCCTTTTCAGGTGTGTCTGCTGAAAACGAAGAAAAAACGAATAATACAGTATGAATATTTTGAGAAAATTAAATAAAATAAACCAAATAATCGAAGGAAATACGAAGACGAAACCAAATTTTGAAATTCTCAAAAAAAAAAAAAAACCTTCAAGCATCAAGTGCCAAGTCCAAAGTGCTGACTGTGAATGAATATGCTTGATTGGTTCTCGAAGGTCAAGACAGATCGAGCCAACATTTGTAAATAGTTACGGCACACAGCTAGGATCCGGTGTCACAAAAATCACCGGGTCCTAGCCTCTCGTGCCGATTCCATTCTGCAGCATTTCTGGTCATTTTCCAAGAACAGAAAATCGGGATTGTGATGTCCCAGCTTTTCTTAAGAGGTAAACTGGTCATTACAGACAGGTACATTTAAAAAGTGTGAATATAGCTTTGTCCTACTTCACAGAAATACTAATATGAGCAGCTGTTTCTTTATCTAATGTTTCAAACAGTTCATTTGAAATAATAAGTTGTTTGAAAAATTAAAATTATGACACTCCTCTCAATTTTAAATTGTAATCTAAACTCGGAGTTAACACGAAGAGAATTGAACGCGTGTTTTGTTTTACCTACATGCGTTTCTGAAATTACCTAGACCTTCTTGGTTTGTTACTTCAAATTCTCTCAAAACAATGGAGTTAATTTTCCCCATAATTGTTTAAATCTTTCTAGATAATATAAGTTTGAAGTTTAGATGCTCTTTCTGCTAATAAATTGAACACACTCTCGGCCTATAACTTCTCAGATATATTTTTAGTATTAATTGCTC
>BGPR01019118.1:8426-29799 GCA_013235015.1 Araneus ventricosus
ATTAGGCAAAAGCCTTAAAATTTCGATTAATTTTTAATTAACTGATCATCTAATTAAAATTTCGGAAAATCTGATTTTCGTGTGATATGATCTGAAGTTATTAGGCAAAAGCCTTAAAATTTCGATTAATTTTTAATTAACTGATAATCTAATTAAAATTTAGGAAAACCTCTTCTTAGTGACGCCTACTTGCCAAGAAGTAACTTCTTGTCAAATTTGACAGCTCTAGGTTCAACGGTCGGCCCTGTAAAGCATTTTAAACGGTTTTTGCGTGACGCATGATGCGATTACTAATATAATAGCCCAGATCTGTCTCTCGGTAACGCTCTGACGTCACCAACAATACAACTAGCGCCATAGCGCTGCGAGACGTTAAACAGCATTATTTCATTGCTAGAGAACCTAAATTTCAGTCATTTTAAATTTAAAAGAGCAATTGTCGTTCTAATTTCAAATTTAATAGCTCTAAAAGAGTGAAATAAAATATCCTATCGATTGATATAAAATTTATCTCGCTATGATCAATAGTTCCCGAGAAATTTTAAATTATATTAATCATATATTTCAAATAAATTTCCGTTTTTCAATAGAAAGTAGTAAATCACGTCAATGGTGTATCATGCGCGTGATATAGTTTGGACGCCACGATGCATCTCATTATTTATTGCAATCGTGATGATATAATTTGATAATATTTTTTGGCAACGTTTGACAAGCAGAGAAGTGCTTTGTTTTGATTAGACATCTGAAGTACAAGGAAAATTGTTAAACAACGAAAAATACTTCACACGGAATGTTGTTTACGAAGAGGTTTTCTAAATAAAGAAATATGTAAATAGAAAAAATATTTCCTGTCATAAAACATATGTATATTTTGTTTGTTTTCAATCAATGTTAAACATTTCTCTCGCATATATATCTATTTAAACACGTCAAATTTGACGGGAAATCTCTGGAATGAAGAGGCAATTTGCACCCGTCATACCATGACGGGTGATTTTCTAGTTGTAGTAATACAAGAAGAAGTATTCTGAGATGTATCCTCGCTGAACTAGCTGCTTTATCTCTATTTATCCATCAAGCAAAAAAGGATACTTTTCCGTTAGCTGGGATCAAATGTCGCCAAGTGAACCAAACGCGAGCCAAGTCGCCAAGCGAAGCGATTTTCCGTCAGCCGGGCGCAAATGTCGCCAATTGTGAACAGCCAAGAGCGAAGCGATTTTCCGTTAGCCGGGCGCAAATGTCGCCAATTGTGAACCAAACGCAAGCCAAGTCGCCAAGAGAATGGTTGTAAGAAAGTTGGCGGAATTCTACATTATTTGTCGATTTTTCGCTTGCGCCCGGCTAACGGAAAAATACCCAAAAAAGTTATACGATTTTCTAGTTTACAGAGAGTATCCAAACCTATAAACATTATCGTGTTAAAAAAAAGAGGAGGAATGCCAATTTTATCACTTCATTTTGGTGTATTAAGTGCGATCAAAATTACTCGGACCAGCTCCCTCTTTTGTATTAAAGGACGTTAAAATTCTTGCTTCCGACAATATAAAGATGGCGTTTTGATTATTTCATACAGTTCAGTGGCCGATGCTGTTATAGCGTGGTGTACGAGTAGTAATTCGTTTCGTTGCAAAAGCATTCAAGTTTATTCGCAAACGTTACATATATTTATAGCGGAAATCAATGTCATTCAAAGAAAGCCAAAGAACAAAGAAACTCAGGGGGAATCGAAGAGAAAAAAACAAGGAATCCATTCTAGTCCATTTTTTCAAGGGCTAAGGACTTTATTCGAAATGGATTCAAAATAATAATTGGGAAATTTTTCTGTACGAAGCTTGCATTACGTCAAAAAAAGCTTCTCTTAGCCGAAATTTCCCAACAAAATACAAAGGAGATCTGTACATCAAAAAGAATTATTTCAAAAGAAAGATGAAAACACAAACATAAAAACGCTAATAAGATTGATTTAAAAATATCAGACAACTGTCTTTTAAAAGTAGCCATCATAAAAATAAACTTACCCCATGCCCATAATAGAGAGAAAAAAATGTCTTCACGTTATCACAATCCCACGATAACTTTCTTTTTAAAAAGGAATCAGCAAATTTTTAAAGAAACACTAGTCCAATGGCGCCATCTATAGTCAAAAAGGCAAAACAGAAGGAGTGAAAACGGGAATTTTATAGCGACATATTATTTTATAACCACATGCCTTACGGCCTTATTCACCATCTATGGTTAAATCCTGATCAGCGGTTAAAAGGGAATTTACACGAACAAGCGAATGCTGACCGAAATGATCGGCTGGATGTATCCCCTAACTGGCGAGTTGGCTAGAAACTCGTTTGACTCGAAGGCTGAGGGTAATTTTAAAAATCGCCAACAACAGAGAAATTGAGATATCATGCCAATATAGCAACCCAATAAAGTATATATTTGGCAAAACATTTCGGTCACCTTTCGCATTATTATAGCAGAACCATCATTTAACCGCTGATCCTGGTTTAACCATGGATGGTGAATAAGGCCGTTAATATTTCTTTACCAATGGCACGCTCAAGCCAACGGCTATAACGGAAGTGAAAGTTGGCTGTATTCCATGAAAGTTGCCGATTTCCTTCGAATTCCGGAGAAAAAATTCGTTAAGTTTCAAACTCCACCCAATCTGGGATTTCACACAGAAGTGAAGAATATCCTTAGTTTGAAGGATTAATATCAAGAGAACATCTTTATCTGTAATACTGTCTCTTGCATTTGATGTGCTAATAGGTTCCAATCTTCGACTTTACATCCTTAATGTATATTTCGCTTAAGCTTTGCAGTTTTTGATAGATTTTGGTTAAGAAGAATAATGAATGTGCAACCTTCCTTGGAACAGATGGCAGCGGAAACACGTCTTAATCATCAGAAAATGGGCGATGACCTGTTTCGATCGATATGGCATTATTTTGGATTGCCTTCTGAATACATCCAGAAAATCAGGGTGCTAAATGATAAACCTTTCGACAAAGAATTCACATTTTTCGTCGCAAAAGCTGTGGTAATTGACATTTTAGAAAACAGGGATCTAAATGGTTTGTTATTTGAAATTATATTTCACCGCTGTTCCCGGCTTGATAAAGATGCTTTACGTGAACTTGATGTTATTATCGGTTCCCTAATAGATAGCAAAGATCCTTTTCCTGCTTTTATAAGATTCTGCGCAATTCTCAGTGATTTCATATTATTCTTGCGTTGCAAAGGAAATTTCTTGAATATAGACAGACAACGGTTGCTTCTCTATTGGATTGAATATTACGAAGGTTATTTTGAAGAGCAAATAGAGGATAGTGGAGGTCTGAAACGTCTTTTAAATGCAGCTCACAAGAAAGCAAGTATTTACCCTTACAGTTTTCTAAAAAACTTTACTTTTAGGTACTGCAATCCTGATCTTCCCTACAATAAAGAGAATATTCCTTTCTTATTTGAAACTGAACTTCACAGAAAATTTAAATCTTTGGAGCCAATTTTTCTTGCCGAATGAGGTATCTTGACTGTTATTTCTTGGAATCAATTTAATGTCTTGTCGTTGTTAACTTAGTATTATAATAGACAATGATTAATTTATTTTCATTTATTGGAAATATTTTTCTCCTATTTTAATCATTTTTTGTGCACACGTTGTTACTTAAGACGTTTTGCATCTTTATTCACATTTTTGAGTGTTCTTATTGTATTATATCAAGGTTCGACTGTTATCTTTTATGATATACAAAAAAATAAACCAAATGAAATAACTAAAAGACTATTTCTTGAATATTCACATCATCGTGCCCATTTAAATTATTTTTAAGAAGTTGCTATTTTTAGACAGATTATTTTATGAAGAGTCAAGTATCATTATATCCTCTAATATGTTTGTTAAAAAATTTCATTTCAGCAGGAATTTAGAGTATAACAAGGAAATACAACAAATTTTAATAAAGTAAGCCCAATGAAGTGAAATTTTGCCGGTAAATTTCATGCCGTTTAAAATTTACGATGACCTTACTAACATACACAAAAATGCATGAAGTCGCCAAGATTTAGCGAAGTGGAGGCTTCGAAACAAAGTTTTAATTGCACTCGCACAGGATTTAAATAATCTCTCAAATGCAAAAGGTCTCGTTCATCATTTGACTAGTAGAATTTAGCCTTCTAGTTTTTAGGTTTTTTTTGGTTCAGTTCAGATTGACGCGATGGCCCCCTTTCAATTAACAAAATTTCATTTTGACCCTCCATTCAATGCACAAAAATGCGTGAAGTCTCCAAGATGTAGCCAAGTGGAGGGTCCAAATAGGGCCGTTTTATCCATTGGGCTAATTGGGCTCCCGGGAGGCGCCGATGATCCAAGTTTGCCTAAAACTTTACTATGTTTATGTTATCTATTCTTTTATTTTTGTATTAAATAGATATATAGAACAGAAAAGAAAAAAATTATAATGTAACCATTCCGAGTAATCATGTATATATGATCAGGGACGGCGGAAGATGGGTTGCAAAATCCTCTTTGAAAAGCCGCTGATTTACAGGATTGTAAATCATTAAGCAGAGAACAGGTGACTACTTTTTTCTGCCCCTCAATCATTTTGTTGAGTATTTTCGTCAGGCCGTTTCGGAATCTGATGGGGCGACAAATTACTGTAGCCAGGGTGGTAGGTTAGGTTCTTTATAGGAAGTCTACCTATTGCAATGGTTCTCATGACACGACTTCCGGAAAAATTCTGCAAATCTTCACCGATCATGACCCTTAGTACCCGAAACCACCCCCGTTCAAAAGTTTATATATATATATATATATATATAACGTATCCGTGGTTGTAGTCGTTGAAAATAAACACAGGCCGAGTAATTAACTAATTTCTTTTTATTATCGATAGGAGAGTGGTGGATATACGGCCATCTCTGTTTAGGTTACAACCGAAAGTGCACAGAAAAATCCCTGTATTCTCTCGGCTAAGGGAATAACATATTGACACGTGATCAAAGTGAAGGGAATATTGGGTATTTTTAATAAGTTACGTAGGCGTTTCAGGGAAAAAGTCTGGTGCCAAAGAGACGCCGTCATGATTTTCTGTCGGCACGTGAAAGCGATTAAAGATTATTTTAGTAATAAACATGCCAAAATGAGCGATTTAATATTCCTCCAGCGCGGGAAAAGAACGAAACTGGAGTTTTAGAAAAGTGATTTTGGAATACATTAAGATTTTAAAATATATAATATTAGAATTTGGAATAAAATTAAGCGAGATTATTATTATATATATATATAACGCTTTGCTCATGTTACACGATAACTAGAGCAATTTTGATTTGAATCTAACCAGCATGGAATATGTTGTAAGGACATACATACATACATAATCCACGCCGACTGACTCACTCAAAGGGTTTAGAGTCAACAAGGATCGATGGAAAATCTCGACCGAATTCGTTGAAGGGCTATCCAGCTCAAAGGAGGTGGAAATAATGTGGGGTGGAAATTTTAATTGCCCATAATTTCCTAATGGTTTAAGATAGAAAGAAAATTCAAATTATACGAATTATTGCCTTATTATAACGAACAACTTCTGTACTGGAAGTTTTTTTGATAGCGACAATTGCTTAGAAGTTATGAGCTGAAAAGCGATTCTGCCCCTCAACTTGAACTGTCTTTCTACCTTTACATGTTACCGCTTGTTGGAAAGCTCTCGTGTCTCTAATCCTAATGAAAATAGAGAACGAAATGTTCTTTTCCTTATATCTCCAGACAAAAGGAATCTACATTTGCCTTTCGACTTGTCGACGGGGATTTTTTTTTAATTGTAGTTGCACAGAATTTAAGCAATCGCTCAAATGCAGAAGGTTCCATACATCATTGACTAGTAGAGTTTGACTTCATAATTCTGAAGTTTTTTATTTCAGTTTAAATTGACTCAATTGCCCGTTTTGAAGTCGCACGAGGGCTATTTTGAAATGAACTTCGTAATTGTACCTCAGGTGTCTTCATCATCTAACATCGGTTCGAAATTACACGCTCCATCTCGAAATAGCCCTTCATAGCTTTAAAATGAGAAAACAATCTTCCTATATTACACTAAACCTGGACTTGGAGGCGAACAAAATATTGTATATGCTATTAAACAAATCTTTTATTCCATAGGCTCTTTTTACATGCCGTATAGTGAAAAACCTTCTTAACCCTTTCCAATGGACCTTATGCACCGTTTGGGTTCGAGATTATACAAAAGCAGCTGTGGGCGGTCAAAACAAAGCGATCTGCCTATGTTTTAGTTTGCAGAGTTGTATTCTTTTATCCAAAATTATAAAATATGCTTATAGATTATTTTTATCAGACCTTTTTATTTTATAAGTATCGTTTATGAAGACAACATTTTCATTAAAAAGTATTGGTAAGTAGTATTCATAAGTTACAATCTTTGTATCCAAATCTCTTGAATGTTAGTACTCTGTTTGTTGATGGTTGAAATCGTGTATATTTTTGCTTATAATGCTTAAATTACCAATTTTTTTGAACATTATATATTTAGGTAGAATTATTTGTCTTTTAGAACTAATTCTTAATATTTTAAACTCTGTTTATAATATTCTTGATCCCTGAAGAAACACGATTCTACATACTGTGTGTTGTGAAATCTCGTATTACGTAATTTTTCGCTTTGTACGGAAATCTTATTTTTTTCCCCTTCTATTTGTTCTTTAAAATTTATTTCTTCTTCGCGTAAGTTGTTTTTCATGTGTTGCGCCTTGTTAATCATGAAAAAATGTTCATGCAATGACCGATGTTCCCACATATGGCCTTATTCACCATACGTGTTTAAACCATGATCAGCGGTTAAAAGGGAATTTACACGCACAAGCGAATACTGACCGAAATGATCAACTGGATGTATACCCTAACTGGCGAGTTGGCGAGAAACTCGTTTTGCTAGAAGGCTGGGGGTAATTTTAAATATCGCCAACAACCGAGAAATTGAGATACCATGCCAAAATAGCAACCAGCTGGGCTATACATTTGGCGACGCATTTCGGTCAGCTTTCGCATTATGATAACAGAACCATCATTTAACTGCTGATCATGGTTTAACCATGGATGGTGAATAAAGCCGTTACGGCCTTATAAATCTGAATCTAATAAAATCTGACTGACTAGCAAAATTTGGCTGCAACTTGTACCTAGTAGTTCTAACGGCAAACAATTTGTGGTAATGATTTGTTTTTACACAAGTAATAAAAGGGTGATGCATTAATACCAGATTCAATACAATAGAAATTTTAAACAAGATAAATCATTTTCATATTTAAAAGTAACTTTAGTCACATGACGAGTATAACTCTTCGCTGTACTGTATGGCATGACAAACAAATGTCGAGCTAGAACCGTCATTTTATCGCAAGGGGTTAAACACAGTGGCGTAGCTAAAGGGAAGCGGAGGGAGAAGCAAAATCAGACAGGAAAAGGTGCAGGAAAACAATTGGTACTTATGGGTGTGTTATAGCAACCCCAGAGACTAAATCGCCAAACAATCGAGATATACCATCAAGCTGGTGGTAAAATCTCGCCAAAACGTTTGCAGTCCTATAAAAACAGCGCATGTTCTTATATTAGCACCGGGTCTCTCAATTGCTCGCGTTTTTACGTATTGCTTTTATTCTCGAATTCACATTGATTTCTTTAAAATTGGGGCAATTCCTTGTTTTGTGGGCATCGAGCAGATTTTTTTAACTTACAAAACATCCTACAGCTTCGCCAGCCACGGAAACCGGAATCTAGTAGCTTCGCTAGCACACTGAACTTACGAGCTTGACGTAATCCGAAGGTCACCAAAATCGCTCGGGAACCACTATAACACCAACTTACTAGACAAACAATTTTATAACTAAGAAGAGCAGCGGCACTAACTTAGCCCTTCTTTGTCGGCGTCGCATGTGATGCGACGAAGAGAAAAATTGCATCCTTACAAGTGAATTCGTCGCTATTTACACGTCTCGTTATATTCCACAATCATTTTTTGTATTTCTGAATATTGGTAAGAGATGGCGCAAATAGTCCTACTTTCTTCATGTTTTCGAGGAGAGATTTCCCGTCTTGAATGGAAAACATAATCATTTTGTCGAAGATTCGGAAAAAAAATCCGACAAAGAAGGGATTAATGTGTACACAAAAAAATAACTAATGTAATAATTTGTAAATTCTCCTTTTGTCGGTAAATTGTCGATATGTGAAAGAAAAAGTGGTAGTAGACGCTCGATGGCACCAAACGACGAATTACATTACTAATAAAATGGGGGGGGGGCTGGAATTCATTTTTTAATTTTGAGGTTTATTTGCCCTGTGTAACATGTAAAGGAAGGACGGCATGTTGCAAGTTCTGCCAGGGCGGAAAAAGTTACAGCTACGCTACTGGTTAAACAACTTTTGATGACGCACGATTAGTTTCTTAACACGTATGAATCAAATACGATTCATACCTACTATCATAATCAGATGACCCATGCTCTACGCATATTTATGTATCCTACTATGGTAGTGATTGAGATCGCTTTTCATTGGCTCTCAGCGCCGCGTGACGTCACCTACTTTTTATGATGTCATAGGAAATTATTCTCTTTTTATAATTAATGTACTCTTCATTTTTGTAAAACTTTTATTTTAATGTAGCCATCTCTCTTCGCACTAATTGAGGGTTTCTAGATAATGTAGTTGACGGATACAAGACAACTTAAATTCTCTGCCACAGAACTTGGGTTAAAGTCACGTGACGCTGAGAGCCAATGAGAAGCTACCTCAATCACTACCATAGTAGGATCCGTAAACATGCATCCTTTTCTCTACTGTAGTTAAGAGATAGCAGAGAAGGGATCATTTAATTAGATGGTTCAAATCTCAGACGCGAGTCGTGGCAGCTAACGTGCCAACTCTTTGTAGCACCTTGTGACAGTTCTGTTACAAACCACTTCAGTGCTCACAAAATCCAAAATAAATTCCTTGGTCTGTTTTAAATAAAAGTTAAAACACAACTGCACACCATTCTACGCAATTTTTGGGCATTTCCTCAAAAACAAATGGCTAGTAATCAGGGCCAGATTTCCCATGGGGCCAACCTAGGCCATGGCCTAGGGCGCAATCGGACGATGCGAATATAAAAGAAATTATAATAAAACATTTACAAATTTCAGTAATATTTTGGAAAAACCAAAACAATGTTTTTTAACCCTTAAAAGCCCAGAGTTGGCTTTCAGCAAAATACCCAATTTTGTCTTTTAAAATCTTGAGAATAAGACTGTTGTTGCCAATAGGATACATATTGAAATTTTTATTAAATCAATTTACAATATATAGATGGCAACCTGAGTGCTGGATAAAAATAAATTAATGTTTTTCACTTGGGACTGCATCTTTTTAGCTTTTTTTGTCAGCTTGAGAATGTCATATTTTATTCTACAATGTTGAAGAAAATTTCTTATCTGTATTATTATTTATTAAAATTCATATGTGTGTTTTACACTATAGAATGTTATCAAGAAAAAATTTTTCTGAAATAAAGCCTAGTGTTGTCAGTTGGTAACAAACTATCTTTTAGCCATAAACCATACTTAAACCCAAATGGGATTTTTTTAAAGTATTTTTCAAACTGATATTTTTTAAATTTGAATCTTCGAACAATAACATTGAATTTTAGTAAAATTGAATATCCTGAATACCACGAACACTTATGAATTAAATACATTATTTAAATTGCATTTTCTCGAATACCATTCGAAGATTAGAGTTTAAAAAATATTAGTTTGTGCAAGAACCCTCATCATTTAGCTTCTCTTAAAAAGAAATTGAATTCACCTCACTGAAATGCCGACAGCTTTCTGAATTTTAATGGTATTCAACTGGAATTTTTTAAAAATTTGCTCTATATATCTGGCTTTGAAGTTACGAAAGAAAAATTCCGCTGCGTCTCGCACATGCGCAGTAAAAAATTATTTAGTACAAACACTCATATTTCCTGCATATAATCCAACGTATTTACATCAAAGTGCAATACAATACTTCTGTAACATATTGTCAAGTGTTCTGCAAATTTCGAATAACTTGAATGAAAACTCCGCATGTTATAAGCAAAACACACGCGGAAAAATTTGGGATTTTTTAAAGAAACATTTATCTCTTCCCGAATATTTGCACTATGCTTACGAAAATGCATGTAAATATTATGCACGTTAAACCATAACCAATCATAAAAGTTACATCTCGCTATCAGCTTTCTGTGAAACAGGATGGGTGAAACTCCATTTTCGCCTTCAATCGCTATTTTCTCTATATTGAGCAGGTTACTCTGATCTACGCTCTGCACTGGCGAAGCCTATTCTACCTCAGCGACGCCGCTGGCGTGGACTCTGACGGGACGGCGACGAAACCGAACCCGTACGGGACGCATATAGGCATACTGTACCCTAGTAGAGCACCATTGTAACTTTGGAGGGTTCTGATTGGATAAGCGAATCTGACGTCACTCTTCTGAACATCGCTTCATCAGTGAGACATTCGTATCTTGTTTATAGTTCATAGAACTTCAAATACTAATTTTTTCTCCAATATATTGCCTGAATTTGTTTTCAGAAGGGGAATCTTTCTTCTTCTTGATTTAATGTCGTTAGATTTGCTTTAAATTCTTTCTTTGTGAATAAACTGTCATGGTTTTTTTTTTTTTTTTGCCCCTTTTGAATTTCGTCATGTTTTAAAAATGTGTAACAGATGGCAGCACTGTAGCTTGCACTCGTTCTAAAACTGCTTTGAAAATACTTTCTAAATTTTAATTCAAAATTTAATTTTAATAACCTTTTACAAAACTCAATGTTGGTTAAAAAATACTAAATTTTGCTTGAATCATTGAAATACGATTTTCAACCTTTTACTGAAATAAGACAAGTTTTTTTAACAACCTTCCTTTTTCATAAGTCGTTATCGAGTGTCATGAAAAAAGATTGGTTCAATTTACTTTTTTAACTCCTGTTGGTAATATTTTTTATCTGTTGCTGTATTAATGAGACAGTGAAATCATACTAAGTATTTCGTTTGCATGAGTTTGTGATGAAGTCAAGAAAATACATAATTAACCATTATTGAAAATGAAATGAAATGAGATAAAATAAATTCATTTAAAGTTGTTTCACTCTGGAACAAAAATCTTGTAAAGAATAAGTCAGAGCGTGGTCAGAAGCATCTGTGGTCAGAGGTAATAAAACAAGCAGAGCGTAGTTGCGTCAGATTCATTTGTCCAATCAGAGCCCTCCAAAGTTACAATGGTGCTCTACTAGGGTACAGTATGCCTATATGCGTACGGGACAATATACTAGGAGCGCACGCGAAGACAAATCATTGTGGAATTATGGTCGTTTCAGAAAAGGAGCTTCATCAACAAGGACGAGCTAAATGCTGGCATCCGGAAGCTGCGCAACCGAATAGGTAAGTGGTATAATTCTAATTTGCACCGACCTATTGATAGTGGGATTATTAAAATCCTAGGCACGTATAATCAATGTCTTGGAGAACGTGGTTATGATAGCGGTTTGAACTTAATGATAACGGAGTTACCTACAGTGATGTCAGCTCTGCTGAATCAAACGCTAGTTGTCTAAGTGAACTTAATGATGTTAATGAAGATCTTAATCCACGTAACGATATTGTGGAAAATGCTAATAATAGTAAAGATAATTCTATGGAAATGGAGCATAGCGCTAATAATGTAATTCTTACTGATATGACTACTAATGTTAAATCTGATAATATTGAGATTGATAGTATTGGTGAGGTGATTAATTCTGTAATAAAATAAGTGTAATGAAATTGATATGTCTAAGGGCGAAATGCCCGAATGCAATGCTGATGCTGAAATCATGAATATTGATCCACCAGATAGTAATTCAATTAGTGCGGAAAATGACGGGTACCAAACTCAGGGGCGTAAGAGAGGCAGAGTCCCTTCGAACGAATCCATCCCTAACAAAAAATTAACCAGGAGCAATAGTCTTCCGTTGCAAAATAAATTCAATGCGTTAGCGAATCTACCAGATATGGGTAATAATCAGGATCCGAATAATGCAATATCCTTAACTAAAATCCCTAAAATTCCTCCGGTCACGTTGAAAAAAACCTGTTAATTATCGAGATTTAATTAAGCAAATAAACGAAAAAGAAGGAATTTTTGGACAAAAGCAATAAAGAGTATTTTGTTATACCCGGACAGGTAGTTAAACCAATCAAAATTGTTATTAAAGGCCTTCCGATTGATATGGATCTCGAGGAAATAAAAACTGAGTTAGTCAACAAAAAATTCAGAGTCGAGAAAGTAACTCAATTAAAAAGGTATAAAACCCGCGAACCTCTTAACATCTATCAGATCCATTTGTTTCCCTCAGATAACATTAAGGAAATTTACCATTTGACCACATTATCGTATAACACTATCACTGTAGAACCCTATGAGAATAGACAACACCACCAGTGCTACAATTTCCAGATGTGGAATCATGGATCGAAAAATTGTAAGCTAAATCCCAAATGCGTAATTTGCGCCGGTAAACACCCCTCTAAGGAATGCCCGCATAAAGGTAAAAAAGAAGCTGAAATTAAATGTGCAAATTGCAACGGCCCGCACACTGCGAGCTACAGAGGATGCCCTAAGTATCCCAAAAATATAATGAAAAATAGAATTCAATCAGGAAAGTCCTTTGCCGCAGCAGCTAGCAAAACCGTTAACAATCCTGCACCACCACCTCAAACGATCTGTACCGAAAGTGAGATTTTCCCACCGCTTAGCACAAACATAACCAGACCAGTAAATTCTAATCCTCCAATTGACAATAACTTGGGCCCCAATCAGGGAAACCTAAGTGATATTATGGAACTTGCAACAGAAGTTAGCAAAATTTTCCAAAATGTCAAAGACATCCCCGAAACTCTCAAACTCATTAAGGCTACTGATAACGTCTGGACTAAATTCGTGATTCTAGCTGAAGCTTTGAGATAAACTTTTTTACTACTTTACTTCTCCGCCTTTATTTTCCTCGACCTACATGATGGCTTTTCTGCATTTTAATTTGGAAAAAAAATAATATTAAAAGTACTCTGAAAAAAAAGGACTCACCAATACCTTTAAAACTTTTTTCTTTAAATTACTGTTCTCTTATACTTTTTATTAGGTGCAAATTAGTTTTTATGCCACTAACCAATTTATTACAGCCAGAATGGGAGATAAAAGCCCCTTGAGGCTATGCGCTCCCCCAGCAACCCCCCAACCGGTCTTTCTGGCGGACCCCCTAATTGCCCTCGTGACCGAATCTTCACTGTATTGTGTATATGATACTCTATTGAATGTCACACGATTCTCGAGAACTGATTTCGAATCGTAGTTTTCGTATTAATTGCAAATTTCTCGCATTTTACGAAATGTTCCTTAACTTTTGTATGCCAGTGCATTTCATGATATTTTTAGACTTGCTGTAACACTTAGAAGCCTTGTAGCACAATGCGACATAAAATTTCGCTTTCTTTTTTTCAGTTCTTTCCTTTTTTTTTTTTTTTCGTTTTACTATTAAAATTTTAAAAATCTAAGAAATATGTGTTTATTATTTGCGAAAAAAACCTTTAAAACTCTTGGTATATTGTTATTTTTAAGAAGCTGAGTTTTAAAGGGTTAATGCATTGCAGATGACGTACGAATCGGGTGCAGAGGCTTAAAAAAGTAACAGGAATTGAACTCTTAGAAAGTATTTACCGTAAGGGCATCTAGTGAAAATGCATTACAGTGGGTGATCTGCTAACGAACAGTTCAGACTGCGAACAAATCTAGCAACGAACACTTTTATGGAAGATTTTTATGTTCAGGCGGCTAATGTATGTTTCGGAAAACGAACGCATCACATAACGATCTTCCCCAAGAAAAAACCAGCGGGAATGGTCTCCCCTAAACTTTCTTATAAGTGGGATTTACACGCGAACAGTAGAAAACCGACAGTAGATCACGTGACCACTTTTTCTATGTTTGCCACAATTTCTGGAGGCAGAATCAGGCCTTCCATGTTTGTTTATAAATCGCCAATTTGGCATCCGAAAAACTTTTAGCGGACGCGGCATCGAAGCGCGGTTCGTCGGCATCGTTTTGTTTTGGCTTGCATTATTATTAGCTGTCAGTTTTAAGATGTCTCCTCTGGTTTTTTCGAGACCTTTAACCTTTTCTGAGCATAATAGTTTGCAATTGACTCTTGTGAAAATATCTAAAATCTTGGCTGAAGAAGTAATAGATGCCATTGATTCGGAAGTTAATAAACCCAAACGATTATGGGTTCGAAAATGAATAAAGAGAAAAAATCAACTTGGAGCGTCAAATCTGTTATTGAAGGAATTGGCTGTTGAGGACCCAGCAGAATACAGACTTTTCCTCAGAATGACACCTGAAGTATTTGAGGAGTTACTAATTCGTGTTTCCCCATATATCCAAAGGCAAGACACACTGAAAAGGAAAGCTGTACCAGCCAGAACTAAGTTGGAGCTGACCTTAACCTTTTTGGCCAGTGGATGTAATTACAGAGTTTTGAGCCACCTTTTTCGTGTCCCCAAATCCACAATTAGTAAGCTGCTTCCTGAAGTGCTGGACGAAATATATCAAAACTTGAAGGAGTTTATACAGGTTAGAAAACTAATTCTGAAATATATTTTGCATGAAATCATACTGTTGATATAAAACTCATTTTAAAAAACATACATTTAACGACATCATTGTTCGGAAATATATATGCCATACAATTTCATTTGGTGCAAAGGTATATCAAATTTGAAAACTTATTTTTCTTAAATGCTTAAAGAAATAAAGCATCCAGTTTTAATTTATTGGTAATGACTTTTGTAAAATGAGAAGGTTTGAATCTTGTCATTATTTTTTTGGTGTTTTTTGATTATTATATATCTTGTATATTTTGACTTTTTACCAGGTTATGACTATGGCTAATTGGCAACTACAAATTGGTTAATTAACAGACATCAGAAAAATGGAGTTAGTCCTGTACATTGTTCGAACATCGTAGGCAACATCGATGCTGTGGAAATATCACTTGAGTGTCCTCTTGGCCTGAACTTTGTTACAATTTTCTGCAGTATTTTGACTTTCATTGTTTTGAACCTTTTGATTCTTTACTAAGGAATTGTGTTAACCAATAGAGTACAAGAATTTGGACTTAGTTTTTGAACATAACTCAACATTGGTGGATACATTACTGTTTTTAGTGACATTTCATGAATCGCCTCCTGAATTAAACCCTGTTATTATTTTTCCTTTGTATCTTGTTTCTCATGAAATTTTGTACTTTTTGATCTTTCAACAGGTAATTACTATACTTAATTGTCAACAACCTAGTTGCAATGGTTGATATAATATTGTTGTAGCAACAATCCTAGAATGTTTTTGGATTGAATTTTGTTAATACTTTTGTATTTTAAGTGAATTATTTTTGTAACCATTGTGAATTACTTTGTAAATATGTTGTATTTTGATGTACTATGTACTTCGATGTTCAATAAAGTAAGTGTCGGTGTTGGTTGTCGGTCTTCTGGCCGGCGGGTGGGCCTCGGTGGTTCTGGTTGGTGGCTGCTCTACTGGACTTGTGATTACCAGATTACTTTTGTATTTAAATTTCGCGTTCTTTTAGTGTCAATTTGTTTTTTTTTTCAGTTAAAATTGTACCCCATTCCTCAAGGTTCCGACAGGCCGTGTGCATGGTGTCGTCGCGGTGTAGGAGGTAGCTTCGCTGCCATGTTCGTCCTGTCGGCTGTCGCTAGGGTGGTCTGTCGCTCGATTGGTCATTTGGTTTCCCCGTATGCTATGGCAGGGCGGGGTGTCTTCTCGTGTGTAAAATGAGGCATGTAGTATTCAAAATTATTATTGATAAATTGTTTTCCTAAACATAATTTAATTACAGTATCTATAAAAGTTAAATGCTTAACCAACATACTAGGAAAAAAAATAATTTTGCAACAGTAATTCAAAAATGTTTTATAAATATGGAAAGTTGGAATTTAAAAAAAAATTAAATTGCATATTTTAGTATATAATAATATTTTGCTCATGGTAATGCTGTCCTCACCTAATGCTTTTTGTATTGACTTCAGTATTTGTTGACAAAAGTTTTCTACCTTTTAGAAGTTACCACAAATAAAAGCATGTTATAAAAATATTTGTATATTTTTTTCCTTTAAATTTGGCTTTCAGATTAAAGTTATAGTATTATTTTGTGTAATTATGACAACTGTTGCACATATTTTATTTCAACCAATATCTATTTATAAAAAAATCCTCGAAATTGAAATTGATTTGTAAAATCTGTTAGAATCACTTTCAAAGTCCATCCAACAATATTTTTTTAAATATTAACTCCTTTTTTTCAACCGAGAGGTTGAAATTCAGTCTGAAGATGCATTAATAATTTTTTCTTCCAATTTTAAGTGGAATATGTATATATCTATATTTTTACATTATAGGTCCCTTCTACAGAAAATGCATGGGCAGAAATAAACGAAGGTTTCTTGAGGAATTGGAACTTTCCAAATTGCTATGGGGCGATTGATGGCAAGCATGTACTAATTCAAGCGCCTCCTAACAGTGGATCCCAATTCTTCAATTATAAAGGATTCAACAGCATCATCCTCATGGCCTGGGTGAACTGGGATTGCTCCTTCATCTACATTGATGTAGGATGCAATGGATGTGTATCCGATGGAGGAGTATTCCAGAATTCTTCCTTGTTTACTAAATTGTTAAGCACAGGAAGCGAGTTTGCCAATATCACTTGTTAGTCTCGTAAAGTAGAGACAGGCAGCTTGAGTAACACTAGTTATGAAGAGCTGCTGGATGATAAGCTAAAAGCCTCCTGGCTTATTGCATGCAGTGGAATTTCTATGAGATGGAGCATTTTTAGAAATGATGAATCGTATGATTTAAAATAGACATTTATTAGACGACCACATTTAAGAACATATTTACATATCACATCTTATAGTAAAGCAGCAGCTTACAGCTGAAGTCTCTCCGAGAGAGAATGCTTAGAGAACCGTAACACTTCCTCTCTTTCCCTCTCTTCTGAAATGACATAGTAGAGACAAGTATATATACTCTAATAATCATTTACATATCAGCTGCGGGAATCGGATAGACAACGTCATACGATTCCGATTAAAAAGCTGCTAAAAATGGATGTCAAGTGAAGTGATTAAATTTAAAGAAAGAATGCTTCAAATCTTAGAATAAAGGTACGAGAGACAATTTAGAAAAGATGCAAGCTTCTTAGCTTAAAAAGCAGAATTTCCCAACATAAATTGGAGGAAGGCTCGCTATTCAGTCCTGCAGGATTTATTATTGGGGATGATGCCTTTCCCTTGGAACCTTATTTAATGAAACCGTACAAACTTTGTCCACTAACCACTGAGCAAAAGATTTTTAATTATAGATTAAGACGTGCTAGACGGGTGTCCGAAAATGCTTTCGGCATTTTAGTTAGCCGATTCAAAATTTTGAGTCGGAAAATTGAATGCCAACTGCAAACAACGGACAAGATTGTTAAAGCATCTCGTGCCTTACATAATTGGCTGGGGAAAACATCTTCCAAATTTTATTTTGCTCAGGGGTCTTTGGGTGAAGTTCTTGAAACTGGTGAGGTTATGCCTGGTCGATGGAGGTCAGAAATAACTGAATTGTATAATATTCAGGATATTTTTGGTCGCCATCGCCAAGCAACTAAATTAGCTAAACAACGTGGGAAGGGTCTCACCAGATTCTTTAATAAAAAAGGTGCTTTGCCAAGGCAGCATTCTAAAATATGTTAATTTTAAAATATTTGTTCATTTTCAATTGTTTATTTAATATTCATCTTTTTTGAAAATAACTTATTTATTTACTTCTCAATTAATTGAGGTTTCATTTTGAGGAAAAGGCTGTATTCTGCAGGATCTTCAAGAGCCAATTCCCCCAATAGCAGATTTGTCACTCCACATTGATTTCTTCTCTTGATCTATTCTCGAACTCATAATCGTTTTTGTTTATTAACTTCAGAATCAATATCATTTGTTATTTCTTGTGCCAAGATATTGGAAGTAACTACTGCAATCTACTTTAAACTTAAGACAAACTTGACGTTTCGTAAGTGTTTGCATTTTTCTTTTTGATTATTTGTTTCCACTATTCAAACAGTGTTGTTTATTTACTTAATTTGTTAATAAAGATTTTCTGTGTTTGCTTATATTTACATGGTCTTTTTTTATTATTTCTTTTAGAGTTTATATAGGCAAAAATCATAGCTAGAAAGATAAAGAAATTGATTTCTTTAAAAATTATTTTGCCACTGTATATAATTAAAGCATCTATAGATTAGAAAATATAATCTGTCGTAAGTTGCATTGCAATTATATAATTTATATCGGAAACAATAAAGCTAATTCACATAAAGCAACGTAAGCCTCATTATCTCTAATATATATAAAAGGCAATGTTTGTGTGCGTGCGTGTGTGTTTGTCTGCGATGTCCAGACGACTCTATCGCACTTACAGTCATGAAATTTGGCACACAGGTAGTCGTAATGGTGACTGAATGCACCTCGAAGCCGAAATTTTAATCTAGAAATTTTTTTATTTAATGTTTTGTGTTGTTTTGGTTGATTTTTTTTTTCGCACTAATTTCTCAATAGATTGGTTTCGAATAATTGTACGACAAAAATAGATACACCATCGGAAAGAGCACGCGATTTCCGTTCTGATGAAGTTAGTTTTGAATTTCTAACGTAATTTACTGAATTTTGAAAAAAAATTGAAAAATAGTTACTTTTATGGTAATTTTTAATAAAGATTTCTTTAAATTATCTCATCTGACGTTCTAACATCTCTATAATTTTCATTTTTTTTCAGCCTACAATTGGCACGTTTATGTCCGATTTAAAACTAGAACTATTAAAATATCTCTTTTCGTTTTTTAAAAATGATTTTTTCCCTGATCGGTTCAAACAGTTTTTTCGTAGCGCGATTTAACAGCGAGAGATTCTCCGGACCATCCCACAATGCATTGTTGCAACGTGATCTTCTTCGCGGCACGTGACGTCATTCGCAAAGAAAAATAAGCGGGAATATCAATAATGTGTATTTTTTGCTTTGCTTCTGTTTTCAAAACTTTTTCGTGCCATTGTGTGCACTTTTTTTCACCCACTTTTTGAAGTCCTGATTCCACGGGCAACGCCGTGCGCGTACTGCTAGTTTTATATAAATTTGTCTTGATTTCAATTAAATAATTTGCATTGCTCAATTATTTTTTAAATCAGTTCAATTTAATAATTAAATAAAGTGCCTAAAAAATCAAGCCTTTTCATGACTGCAGGAATAAGTAGAAGGAAAAAGGCATCGGAATAAAATGCTTTCTTGCAAATAAATAGGTGAGATTTGGACACTACTTATTAGGACATTATTGGACTTATTGATATAAAAATT
The DNA here is from genome assembly GCA_013235015.1 of Araneus ventricosus. Taxonomy (NCBI): domain Eukaryota; kingdom Metazoa; phylum Arthropoda; class Arachnida; order Araneae; family Araneidae; genus Araneus; species Araneus ventricosus. The sequence continues at coordinate 27,962 of BGPR01019118.1, forward strand.
ATTTTTGTATAGAAACTTATAACACACCAAATTCTTAATATTGTCCAAAATGTTTTTTGCTTTAAATATTGTTCATAAATATTTTAGTCCAATAAATATCCAAATGAGGTATGTTAATAAATTAATATTGTAAAATATCAATGATAAATACTATATTTAGTTGTCAAATATTCCTATAGATTCGATTTATTTCTTAAATTAATTGTACGTTCAAATAAATTTAAAAATCTTCCCTAATAAAATACAAAACAGCTTTAACAATGTTTTTAAAACCAAGAAAACATTTGTTTACTGCGAGGTTTCTAATATCACTATGATTTTAGTTAGCTCAAATTTATTGCTTTCAAAAAGCAAGTGAAAATGAAATTCCAGCAGAAGTCATATCTAAAATAGATGCTCCTATAACTCTAAAGGAGTACAACATAATTGCATCAAAAGTTTTAGATCATTGGAATCCAATATGATTTCCCACACCTGTAAAAACTGATTTGGAAAAACAGACAAAAATTACAAATAATTTCATCTTTATTTAAAAAATTGGAATTGAAAAATTCTGCTACAAGGAGAGTCCTACTTTTGTTTGGGATTGCTATATATGTCAAATGCATACACAGTCAAGACACTATCTGGATGCCATAATCTTTTTTTTTAACCAAACCCCAACACTGAGTAAGCTGCTGCCATACATAACAGTTAAGAAGTGCAATATATTGTATTTGCAATGTAGATTATTCAGAATCCCATCATCTGGGCCCAGGTACATGCTAAAATGTTATACTGTAGTAATAAATGTTTGAAGTTTTGCTTTGCACGCTTCCCTTACAGACAATGATTAATCAAAGGTATGCATGTTTGATTGAGCTAATTGTTTTATGTGCATGCAAACACAGAGAGTAGTTTTATTCAGTATGTATATTTTTGTTTTGCACTGAGGAATGAGAATTATTCAGTTTTCATACAGCGTTAAACAAATATACCAAAGTTATTCAAGGGTAATGAATGTTTCTGAAGTTTACTTTGGCATGCTCTCTGGCGCAGATAATGTGATAATCAGATGAATGCATGTCTGATTGGAGATTAATTTTTTTAATGCGCCATAATGGTCTGACTATTGAATGATATATTATATATATATATATATATATATATATATATATATATATATATATGGTATATATATATATATACTATAACATATTATTCTATGTCGGTGCTATCCAGAAATTACTTTGTATTTAATAAGTTTTATTTCTGGTGTGTTTCCAAGTTATTTATCCCCACTTTAAATATACTGGGAAAGGGTTTATCGGTGATATTTCATTATGAGATACTGTTAGTAGAATACATAGTAGTTATTTTTTTTAGTAGGAAAATGTATTACTGTAAATGTATTGATATTATTCAATTATGTTTTGAGCAAGTTAATAAATATTAATTGCAGGTATAATTGAAAGTATAACAGCTTCTGAAGCTCACTTTGCATAGTATACGTTGACGTACAGCGTTGCTTTATAGGGTGCTTAATTTTTCTCATTTTCAGAATCCAAGGTCACACACATACAGTAACACAGAGGAAAATTTTGAAATAATCTTAGCGCCTTTTTATCTCGGACTCCTGGTGCCCTTCATTATAAAAAAACTGCCCCCTTTCTGCCAAAAATTTTATTCTATCTTTATTAAGGTGAAATTATATTTATTTTTATATAATCTTATTAATAATATTAAATCTGATTTGTTTCTCAGAATTAATCTTTTAAACTAACATATATTTATTTTACCTATAACCCTTTTATTTTTGTTTTTTTTATAAAATTACATAAATTGCTTATAAAGTTTTA
>BGPR01019119.1:0-11511 GCA_013235015.1 Araneus ventricosus
CAACTCTGTCGCGAGAAATCGACAGGGTTGGGTGTATTTTCCTCAACCCCAACTTCCATATCAGACGCCAGATTACACCCAATTCTCGAGTTTTGAGTTGAACGTAAGGTTGAGTTGGCAAATTTTTGCTCGCGTGATATGGCCTTTACTTATCGCATAACTTCTGTGTATTGCTCTACTGTGAAGCACAGAATGCACTATATCAGTGGTCCCCAACCCCCTGTCCGTGGACGAAATGGCACCTGGCCGCCCAAGGAACATTAAATTATTTCCATTTTTATAAGCTTTTATTCAACTTGTTTGTCTTCCTTCAAATACTGTGATCGATTTCTTACCCCCAGATGAAACAGTCTCGTTGCAAAGAAAGTAGCTCAGGGTTCTCATTGATTTAGCGTTCTAGTGAGTTAAAATGTTAAATCACTTTATATTCAATTTGTGGTGTAACTGTATTGTATTTTAAATATGTTTAAATATTTTCTTATTAAAAAATATTATCTCCCCAATTATTAAAAAAATCTTAATGTTCAAATACAATTAAATTAAAATTGTTAAATCAAAACAATCTAAAATATAAACAATCAACGTCCCCCCCCCTGTCAGCGGACCGCGATAAAATTATCAAACGTTGACCGGTCCACGGCGATAAAAAGGTTGGGAAGCACTGCACTATATGGTATTAAAACAAGAGAAAGTCCTTTGATTAATATTAGCTACTTACTAATAATTAGAAATCAGAATGAATCCGGAGAAAATAGTCAAAAATTGGGACTTTTTAGGCTGTTTCTGGATATCTGCTCAATTTTTTACAAAATAAGGTAAAGCAAAACCAATTCTTTGCTTACAATTAAAAAGAATGGATTTTATTCTACGAAGTAACTGTGAATCATTAGCAAATTTGTGCAGTAACTAGTGGAATTGTAGAGAGAAAATCATGAAGTTGTTGCAAATTTCAGTTAACTTCTTTTTTTCCCGTGAAATAGTTAGATATTTTACGAAATATCTGAATTATACACTTTGATGACACATACAATGACACACTTATCTGTATTCGTAAAGATATATATATATAAGGCAATATTTTGGCATTCATTTAATTTTACATTTTCTACTTGCTTCTTTTATAAGGAAAGCTAAATATTTCATGATTTAGTTAACGCCCTCATTTAATGCTTTATTTTATTCTAAGCTTGAATTTGTATTGAAATACTAGTATACTACATTTTTTTTCTTTCATGAGGAAAACTAAATATATCATGATTTAGATTACCCCCTCATTTAAAAGTTTATTGTCATTCTAATCCTGAATTTTATTGAAATACTAGTATACTACACTTTCTTTTATTTCCTTTCATGAGGAAAACTAAATATTTTATGAATTAGTTAAGCCCTCATTTAAGCCTCTATTTTTATTCTAAACTTGAATTTGTTTTGAAAATACGAGTATCTTCTCAATTTTCCATGTCGTTGTTCGGATGTTTGTGTCTAGTCTTTATTTGAACCTATCTTTTACGTACCCAATCTATCTTTTAATTGCATGTATCAAAAATATAATTACATAAATGAGTATTCTTCTTGAGAGTAGTTTCAAATTCAGCATTTCTGAAAATTTAGACAATGAACCTCCACAAGAAAGATGAATTGAAATTGAATTAAAAAACCAGCGGGAGTGATCTCCCCTAGACTTTTTCGTATACTTTCTAACAAAGTTGTCGTACCCGACCGCCCACCGTCTAACAATTTCGTAGCGCCGCAACTGTTATTGATATTGTCTTCGAAGAATGCTGCAATACGCAAGGGTCAAGAATGCAAGCGAGATAAAATTCGCCAAGTCAGTAAAATAGCGCCAAGTTTGCGATGGTTATGCGCCGTAAAATGCGTCTTAAAACATTAATTGTTATAAGTAATGGGATCACCTCTTATTGTTACTCATTGTTTCATAACAGTAATAAAACTGTCTATCAAATTTTATCGCTCTAGCTATTTAAATTTTTGAGTTATCGTATTCTCATGAAAATGGACAGACGGACACACCGACTTCTCTTCAACGGATTTTGTCCAAAGTTTGATAGAAACCTACAATTATGTCTGAAGATCACATACCAAATTCATCCCACTAGTTTTAATAGTTTTTGAGTTATTGAGTTCACACACAGACAGACATAATTCCAAAATTGTATTTTTCGCCCTTAGGGAGGTCTAAAACGTGGAGATCCGTCAAAATCTCGAGTTCGAATTTTTTGACGATTACAATACTTTCTCTTTGTATACTTCGTATAGAATAAAGTAAAAAGAACATGAAATATAATTAAAAGGCTAATTGATATTTTTTAGGAATGCTTTGTTTCGTGTTTATTTGGATCAACACACAGACATTTCAATAGTGAAAAGAATATTTTTGCCATATAAACAATCAAAGCCAGATTATTGTTTTTCGTCATTTTTTGTTCTGATTTTGATAGATAAGATAAAAGTTTTGTTAGATGATATAACAAAGTTACTCATAAGAAATTTTGGAAAGCAATTGGAATATTTTGTCAATTTATTTCAGTTTTACGATCCTGACACTAAAAGGGAATCCATCATAAAAGGTTTCGGAAATATTCGTAAGTATAATTTTATTCAGAGTCAAGTACTGTAACTAATTAAGATCTATCAATATTATTTCCATTTTCGTGAAAGTTTTCTAGAGCGATAGTTTACAATAATTGCCATCATGTGTGTATATATTTGAAATTTCAGTTTTAATTATCGGCATTAAAAAGTAGAAACTTCAACGATTCCAAAAATATATATATTTATAGCAAATAATAACTGAAATGGACTCGAAAACACAGTATCATCGCCACATGTTTGTCAAACTGGACTTTTACAAGCGATAACCTGTCAAATATGGTAGAAGATACATGAGGGTTAGGACCATTATGATGGCTACCATCGAAACGGCTGGCCAAGGGAGTGCTAATTTGGCGACGGAGCAGTATCTTATTTTCGAGTCTTACAATTGAGTGCACGTAGATAGCTAGGACAGGCATCATCGCCAATGAATAATGTAATATCTGCTTTCAGGCTTTACCGAAAAATAAAACCTCATTTAGTATAATCCTGTACTTCTGTTTCGATAGGGTACACGAAGTTGCCCCATTGACACCACAGCGCCAAGGAAAAATATGGACTGTTAATGTAACAATGTGAAGTGTTAACGTATTCGATATTTAAATCGAATATGTATATTAAGTATGCCAAGGCCTTATTAAGTCGCCAATCGCCAAAACAGAGCAAAGAAACAATCTAATGTTATTTATTATAAATCTTATTGGCTGTGTAATTAATTCTTCACACGCTGTTGGCGATGGGGCGACTTTCTGTCAATTATCTTACAGCATTCTTGGTTTCAAGCGCTCTCATATAGTTTAAGAATATCAAATTACTTTTAAGAAGATATTTGATAAACACCAACATTTTGTCTGAGAGAAAATACACCACTGAAATGTTTCAGTAGAAATTAGATATTTTCTCTAAAACTCATTATACAGTTGATTTTTAAACTTTATAAACGGAGGTGCAAACGACTTGGTTAATATTGCGACGGAGATACATAATATATTCAATAACGTCGAATATCTTAATTCAATTCCAAGAAAAATAATTTAAAAACAATAAAACCTCAAACTCTTTTTTTATTAATACATTTATTTGACTGAAGATCGAATTTGTTTTTGAATTCAGTAGTGGCGATTCGGTGAAAAAGTGAGGGGCATTAAATTTACTGATATTTAAAATACCCGTAAGTATAGGTGGTAAATCACAAAATTTGCTAGCTTACCCGCTATTCCTTTTTCATAATTCCTAGTCTTAAACAACTAAAAAGAAATAAAAATTTAATTTTTCCAAGAAAAGTAGAGGAGAACCCCCCTTGCCCCCCTTATTCACCGCCACTGCTTGTATTACATATGAGTATTAAATTCATTATGGTTAGGTTTAAGAATCACAGCATATTTTGTCGTTATTGTTATAATCCAAATCATTCTAGCAGGTAGGGAACGACCCCATAGGTCCATGAACTAGCAAAAAAATAAAATGTTAAGGGGTTTTCTAATATTCGTCGATTACGCGCGATAAAATATGAAGGGAAGAGGATTCTGCCTGTTAGAGTTTGTAACAAGTTTGGTAAATTTTGTACACCGGCTCGGAGGTAAAACGAGGAATAAAATTGTTTCATTTTTCAATTCAGAAGATGGCAAGGACTATGTAACTATTTACAAATTAAAAAATCTTAACTGTTTCCCTAATTTATATAATCTTGGATTTGTATAATTTATATAATCGAACCACAGACAAAACCCGCCAAATCATAGCACAGTTCGCCAAATTTTAGCAATAGTTTATTAAACAAGAAAACACCAAATTTAAGGTCAATGCAATGAAGAAAATAAAATCGCGAATTATATTAAGTATTGAAAGTCTGTTTTATTTTAAATTAAAAAGTAAGTGATCTATATTTATATTCTCGATGGTCAGTATCACATAGCATTTTCTAACTAAATTAATGTTTTCTATTAAAAAATATTTTTAGTTCAAATGTTTAACAATGTATGTGAACATTTTTTATATTTTTTCCCTGTAATTATCAGCCTAGATTTTTCTAAATTTCCCCCTTAAATGACATTTTAGTGATATATTATATCTGAACGAGAAAGTATGAATTCTTTTATTTTCATTCTCTTTTCTAGAATATTTGCTGGCCGATTTCCTAATAATTCAATGTTTTTTTAAAATTAAACATCAATGAAAAGGCATTCCGCAATCGAAATAACAACAACAAAAAAACGTTCGATTTGTTTTTATAAATTTATATGGTCACAAGTTTAATATTGTTAGCTTCATATAATGGCTGAATTTGTGTCGATGAGAATTAACCCGGTTTGCATCCAAAATAATGTCATTAATTTTAACTAAAATAGAAATCAGAAGTTTGTCAACTTTTTTTTTATATCTAAGTTTTCTGTTAGTTAGATGGCTTCAATTTTCTAAAATTAGCCTATTCTATCAATATCCGTTTCGAAAGAGTACAAAAAGCTTTAACAATCGAAAGCACTAATGAAAATTAAATTATTAATTGCGATAAAACGTACCGTTGTTAGAAATGGAGAATCTTTTCTTCCAAATCATTTTAAACACAAAAAACAATGCTTTTTACATAATTCTAAACAATGTCCAAAATCATTATTGCTAAGATTTATTCTAGGAAAGCGCCTTTTCTCCGCCATCTTGAGAAATTCTGTAGAAGATTATTCTTGTTCATGACGAATTCAAAAGAAAATCTCCTTGTAGCATCTTTTTGACGTTTGTGGTCTTCTGTTCAATACAGGTTAGTTATAAATATCTTCTACAAACAATGGTCATTTATTAAATTTACCATGAAATGTTTCTATCAGAATTACTGAAAGTTCCTTAATTCTTCGGAATCCGAAAACAACTGTAAGCTACAAATATTAGGTTTCCAACGATTTTTTTCTCGTATCAAGCAAATTTGTAATATTTTCTTATCTGAAAATTTAAGTTGCTTGGACTAGCATCTTGTTTTCAATTGATTTTATTTTGAATCAGATTGATAAATCATTTGCTTGATATCAGATTGATAAATTTATTTTTCTCGTGTTCTTACTTCTTCGTGTTTTCCCGTACTTCTGAACACTTGCAGTTAATAAACATTGAAATATCTCAGTGCCTGACTAAAGGCTCGTAAATGCTATTGTTTCCTAGTGATGCTTTAGAGAATTTTTAGCAAGATGGAGAGATTGAAGAAGAATGAAGTTTTTCTCAGAGATTCACTCTGACAATTTTATTTTGGTCAAAATTCAGGAGAATGTTTCCATAATCGTTATCTTAATTGCATATATGGCATAATGCGTTAGTGTATAAACCAAATTTAAGTAAAAGGGTTGGAGAGATGAACATACGGGTATGAATGCGGGAAATAGCGATGTATTCTACTCTATTGTTGCACAAGTCTTACTGTGGGTGTATGGTATAAGCAGTCCAAGACGCAGGATAATGGAGATTGAAGATTTATTTACAAATATACAGGAAAACACGTAGCATAGATACAGGGAACAATAGTTCTTGCACAGATTACCAATGTAAACAGACAACAATTCGCAGGTAATAACAATTCAGCACTTTGTTATCTAACAACACAAACAGTCAGCAAATAACTAATAACTAGTAGACCATAACTGCACCTTCAATAGCGCTCAACTCACCAGCTCGCACTGCGGGTAGAACTCCAAAGGCATTCGCGCTCCAAGGTGATCCCAGTCGATCAAAGACGCTCCTCTGATCTAAGCGCCGTCCTTAAATATTCTCTCCGACAAGCCGTGACGTCACATGGTGTTTTCTCGTCTATTCCCTTCCCTAGTAGAAATTTCGGGAAAAGGGTTGCATTTTCGGGAATCATCTATTTCTCGCCAAGGTCGCCAAATTTGTCGCCAAATCGCCAAAATGGTCGCCAAGTTTGTCGCCAAGGTCAGGGCACCATAACTGTCGCTGAGGTCACTCCATGCTTAACCTTGTAAAACTCTCTTCCCAACCATAAGACTCGCATTGCTGGGAAGCGACTTTCCATGTTTGTAACACTATCTTTCACGGCGGAACGATATAATTGATGGCATATCCCCCAGAGATTCTTGATATTTTCAATTTCTGAATGCTTCAATTGGTTTTTAATAGGAGATTATTTCGTTTTTTGGAAATTGTGAGATGATATATTTCGCTGCAATCCAATCCAAGTAAGGAGTTGAATCGTTGCTCTTTTCACGAAAAATTCCGTCTTTCCATTCCAAAAAAAATGTTTGTGTGACTTGGGGTCCAAATGAGTATGATTTTTTTAAATTCAACTTTGCTCTAATCTTGGTTTTATGATTTTATCGTGCAATCCATGAATATTCTTTGGGAATTTTAAGGAAATATATTTCTTGCTTGTAAGGCAGATAAACTGTCAGTCAAAATCATTAGGTTTCCTCTGGAATTGAAAGATCGTCAATTGCTTGAAAGATTGTGAGATCTTCACCCGCAAATATGGAATTAATAGGATGAATCCGGAACTCGAATAAGTTCCGATTAGCAACGCCAGTAATTGAAGTAACATTCAGTGACTTAGAAACAGTTGTAGCAGTTATACAAGAATGTTGGGAATTATTATTGATGGATTCTTTAACCCCTTCCCCGTTGGAGTCGAATGTCATGCGACGAAGAGAAGTATTGCATCGTTTAAGATGAATTCCTCGCTACCACCACATGTTGTTATATTTCGCTATTATTTTTGTTCGTAATTCTAAATATTGCTAAGAGATGGCGCTAATAGACCTACTTATATCATGTTTTCGCTGTGAGATTTCCCGCTTTGAATAGAAAACTTAATCATTTTGTCGGAGATTCGAAAAAATATATCAAACAAAGAAAAGGATAAAACGCTCTTTGATATCACTGCGAGACACGGATTTTTTGTCAATGATATTCCAGTCATTTTAGGATAAATTCGTGGTGTTCATTCCAAATCTTTCATTATTTTCTTCAGATTGGCTGTAATTTTTCATATAAAGTGAAAATTAAATTTTAATAGTTTTATGTATGCACTACTCAATTCGTATTGAAACTGCCAAATATATAAGTCAATACTAAAATTAAATCAATTGGTTGGTCTGTGAACTCAATAACTCTTAAACTAAACAAGGTAGAAAAATGATATTTGGCCTTTACACAAAAATTGTAGACATCAATGAAATTTTGAATGAAATCCAACCACGAAAAGTTTATCTGTCCGTCCGTATGCATATGAAGTAGGTTACTGTAAAATTCAGTGAGCCAAATGGATTTCGTGTATGGCTAGAATTGTTTATTTAATCCAAATTTCGGACCAAATCCTTCAGCGGGTTGTCTGTCTGTCGGTCCGTCCATTCGTGAGCTTACAAATGCGATAACTGAAAAACGCAACTAGTTAGATAAATGAGATTCGGTATGTTGTCTAGCCACCAAAACTATAGATATTTATCCAATTTCGGATTCAAAATTGTAGATAATTATCCAATTTTGGATTCAAAATTGTAGACATTTATCCAATTTCGGATTCAAAATTGTAGATATTTATCCAATTTCGGATTCAAAATTGTAGATCTTTATACAATTATGGATCTAGTCAGTCGAAAGGATGGTGTTCAAAATGCATATTCGGCTTCTTCACTTTCCTACGAAATGCAAAAAGCGCCACCTTGTGCAATTAAAGAAAAAAGTCGATAGAAGAATAATATCTGTGGTTTGGATTCGGAAGCTTGCTTTTTCTAATGATCATTAATTGTCTCTCACTTGGGTGGGTAAAATACAAAAATATTATACATCACACATCGACGGCTCTAATCGAAGCAGAATTTCTCTATAATGCAGCAAAAAAGTATGTGAAAACCGAAGAAAAGAAAAACTTGTTTAAAAATGGTATATTGAACGAAAATAAATTTCATGCTGAGAATAAAATTTCGTCAGTGATTTTAGTTAAACTAAAAAGAAAAAAAAGTGAACTATTCAGATTGTCTTCAGCAATAAAAAAAAGTCGAAAAGATCTCTGGAGTTGCCTTAAATAATGGCGCTGGCGAATGAAATATTTAAATTTTCGCCACTTTTGGCGAAAATGTAAATATTTCTTTTTCCCTTTTCCTCGTTTTCCCAGAGAGCATTCTTTGCACTATCTCCTCGTAAAATTCTGCTTCTGTTTTAGCCATAGAACCTCTGGGGCCTTTTGAGTAGGATAATTTTTATTATAAGAATACTGTATTTTGTAAATTCTTAATTATTTGTACCTTCCAACAATGTTGGGAGCCAGGATAGGTTGAGATCCTTTGAAGGAATTGTTTCTAATAATAATCTTTATTCCTGTTTCATTTCTTTCTTTCCTGTATTATTCCCTCCCTTCCCACTCTTTGAACCACCTATTTTTTAATTGCGTTTCCCATGAAAAAAGAAAATATATAAGAAGAATAAAATATTTAAATTTATACACAAGTGTATAAATTTAAAACTTTTAGGGCACGAGAAAGTGAGTACAAAAATCGATTACGAAATTCTATTTTTACAAATATGAAACAAGTCAAATTCAATAAAAACTGTGCGCCATTTTCAGTAAAAAGTAACTAAGCGTTCTGCATTCGGATTTTATTTTGGAACAAAATTTGAGTAACTCTGAAATGTGGAATTGCCTTTCAACGCTTTGAAACGAATGATAAGAACAACATTATGTTGTAAAAGTAGTTGCTACTTCTTTGAACATATTTATAATAATAATTCGCCTTCGGTACTTTCTATTACCAATTTATTTCGTTGTTCTTGCAAATTTTGTAAAGATTTCTATTCTTTTCAAGATCTCTTCATCCTGGGATCTGGACTGCTGAGATCCACTGCGTGAATAACGGGGCCAGAATGACACCTCCAAACAGAGGGAGAACTCTTCTTTCCTTTAATTCGAGCAAAGTAGAACCACCATTCCTCTGAATAAATGTTCAGACTGCCCAAGGACCTCAAACCTCACGCAAAATGTGTCAGAATCATTTCTCACTGTAGAACAGTACTGTGTCTAGAGCAGGCTGAATTTTGTTCCAATCTACATTTGGGTTAATTTTGTTTTATTAGTTTATACCAATTTATGTCTCTAAAAATAAATCGCTTTTACTTTGATAGTAAATAACTGCTCTGTTCAGAACCCCTTATTTCGGCTCCACTTGACTGGACTAATTAACAAAGAAGAATACTGCAGACACTTTAGGACAAGTAAGAAAACTGCCAAAGAAACATTTTTTTGCTATTACATGTTGGTTATCGATAGGTGTATTCTGCTGTTTAAAAATGAGACATCATCATTATTTATTGACAAAGAATTAAAATAACTTTTTTCATCCCGCAAAAGAAAAGGGACGCATTTTCATAGCCACACAGGCTTCGGAGTACCGGCATCTCTCGCATCCGGACGTTGATCATTAAACTTATGAGCCAGATGCGACAGCTGCTTGGTCAATAGGTGAGTGGCGTATTGTTGTCTTTTATTCACATGGAATAACTAGGGCAGCAGTAATACGACATTCTTTCAACAAGGTTTTGGATTTTAAATGCGCGTTACATAGTCATTATTTATTGACAAATAATTAAAATAATTTTTTTCTCCCGCAAAAGAAAAGGGATTAAGAATATGAAACGTTTTCCTCCTTCTAATTTTATACTTTTTAGTCTTTAATGTAATTCATGTAAAATTATTATAAATATTATAGAATCATATAATCAATTTTTTTCTCACATTCACTAACTATTGGCGTCGTTTATATGAAATTAATATTTAATTAACATTAATCAATTACGTGTAACTACGCTTTGAAAATATTAAAATGTTTTTTTCGTCGCTTAACATACAACTCCATCAAACTCAGTTTTTTGAAATTTCAAAAAAGAAAGAAATATTCAATTTTTCTCAACCCCAAACGAATATTTCTGATTTTTTTTTCACATCTAGTTGGAACATGCGGTCCCATATTTATATCGGATATTAAAAAAATGCAGAAATATTCGTTAATTGCTGCTAAAAATTGAGTATTTCTTTCCTCTTTGAAATTTCAAAAAATTGAGATAGGTGGAGCTGCATGTTAAGCGACGATTTTCATCGGGAACAACAAACACAAACACAAAATTTCAGAACTCTGAACATTAAGAAGTGGTTGAAAATAGAAATCGTGTTAAATGTAGATTAACAAGAAGCACCACGTTTCTCAATTTTCCAAATTTTACAAGAGGAAGAAAGAAAAATTTGCAACCAATACTTGAAAATGGTGGATTTTTTTCAAATTTTGTATGAACATAAAACTGTTTTTTCATACCAAATATGGAAACAAAATCAGAAACATTCATTATTGGTCTTGAAAAATTCAATTGTTCCTAACTCTTGTAAAATTTGGAAAACTGAAGAAAATTATTAAGAAAATTTGTAGTTTATTATTAAGCTACGAAACAAAATATGTAAAAATGTGATCTTTCCGAGTAAGACTACGTACAGAATATAGTTTCGAACTAGATGAGCAATTTATCGTTTGATTTACCAACAATGTGATTTTTTATATTTTGGATAAATAAAATTAAGTTAAAATTTTTATTTCAATTCATTTCTTTCAAACAAAGAAAAGAAGGCATAATGAAGTTTGAGAAATCGCCAAATGTAGAAAATATCAGTGAAAATTCTGTTTTCTAATTTAAGAGAAAAAGCCGTAACCAAGCATAATTCATAAAAACACGAAATTTACAAATTACACCTGAGACCACCAAGAACGGGAATGCAGAAAAACAAGCGGTTTTCTCCCTCTTAATAACAAGACCAGTACCTTTCAATTAAAACGAAAAAAGGTTTTAGCCTGAATTTATACCTACAATTATACTTGACAGACAGACTCTGTCTGCGAAATCTTACAACAAAAAAGAAGGGCCATA
>BGPR01019119.1:11521-29794 GCA_013235015.1 Araneus ventricosus
TCTTACAACAAAAAAGAAGGGCCATACAGAGAAATTGTGGTTAGGATTTAATGAGAATCCGGTTAAGATATAATCAACCTGTGGTACGAGTACCCCTAGGGGTACGCGAAGGACCATTTGGGGTGCGCGAAATCAAAGCTGTTAATGGCGGAAACAAAAGAACATAAGGGATTAAAAAAGTTAAAAAAATTTGTTCCTCCAAGTGAATAGTATTTAATAACTATACCATTGAATAGTTGATTATAACGAAGTGTAATTTTTAGCTATCTTTATAAGTTTAAACGAAATAATTTCAATTCTGGCATCATTTGTTTTGGCCTTGAACTCATACTATCGTAAAAATGGAATAAAATGTGTAATCAAAAATTAGTTCTACAAATGTTTTTAAATCGAGTCATTTCACTATTAAGCTAACCTTAACATTATTGATCAAAACTTCTTTGCATAGACAGACAGTTGTATGTGTGGGGATTTGGATATGATAATAGGGGATACAAGAAAACAAAAAAAATAATCAAGGGGTGCGCAAGGGAAAAAAGTTTGGAAACCCATGATCTATAATTTTGTTTCAAAAGCAATATATCATTCAGATACGAATTATATGCGTGATACAATGACAAAGTATAGAACAAATTTGAACACTGTTAGCTTAAATCCCGGGCAGACTATAAAATATTAATCTTTCCAACAATTCCAACCAAAGTTAGGCGCGCAATTGGGCCCAGTGCACGTTAAGCCGGCCATTCACCTCACAGATAAACTGGATATTTTGGAACGCGAGAAGGAAAAAGCCATCAAAATCTATGGAAATCAGCCAAATGGCTTGTGGTGGTTGGAATTCCGTCTGGACTGAAATCGGAGCGTAAACACTGGAGTTTAAAGTCTCGCTTCAGAGGGACCCAGAAAGAGGCTGGCGAAAAGAGCAGTGTCTTGCGTAGATTGAAGCCTCGCTTCGAGGTAGCATAAATTAAAATCTGTTGACTGAAGAAAATCGAAGAGCGATTGACAAGCAGCTGTAGAGAGGGAAAGAAGATCGCTCCCCTACCTTCGTTCAGAGTTAGCGTCCTTTTAAATACAAGTGAATGGCGTGCCTGTATTTTTCGATTAAAATGAGTGACATAAAGTGGGGCTTAGGACAAATGGCATGGCTATGCTTAAAGTGAATGGTCGGATTTAGATCTGAGGTCCTGCATCCTAATGCTGGGGTTGAGTGAAAGTTCTGGAAGTAGGGTCGCATCTCAGGTGTCGTCTGATAATGGTTAAAAATTACGGGATCCGTTACAGAATAATCCTACGGTTGTTTCAAAATGGGGTTATCTTTGTAACAATTGCAAATTCTTATACGCTTTTATTTAACTTGACATGTTTCATATTTGTAAAGATTGGTTTTTGTAACCGATTTTCCACCTGCTTCCTGATGTCTCCTGGGGGAGAGGGGACACCGCGAGTACACGGATGAGTGGCCGCCGGATAAGTAAGCGGGCTCTCGTTTCCCCTGGGGGTACAGAAATAGTGGGGGTCGAGTTACCTCCCACCTGTGATAGTACCTACCTCCTTCGGGAGGAGTCGGGCCGTGGACGGTGATGGCTACTAAGACTCCGATCTCAGTACTCGAGCTATTGCAGCGGCTGTCATTCAGTGTGATAGTACCTACCACCTTCGGGAGGAGTCGGGCCGTGGACTGTGATGGCTACTAAGACTCCGATCAGTACTCGAGCTATTGCAGCGGCTGTCATTCAGTGGACCCGTATGCGACGGCAGGCCGGGGGTAACTCCGTAAAAGTTACTTCCTGATGTTATAGCGTTGTGAAACTTTGTACACTTGTGTTTTCCCGATGTCAATGTATTATTTTGATATTTTCAGGACTTAATTATCCGTAAATAGGTTAATTTAATTAAATTTTGATTATGTGCCCTTGGCGCCACCTAGTAGTGTGTTTGCAAAAAAATTATCCCTTGATTAAAAATAAAAAGGAAAATTATTGAAGTGAATAAGTTTGCTGTTGCTGTTTAATACATTAATAAAAGCGTGTTTTTAATTAATGCTTTCTGTTTAGAAATAATGCTTCTCACGTTGTCGAAGAATGTATTTATCAATAAATTATTTGTTATTATTCTTGCAACATTTGAGGGAATGAATTTATTAACGACGCTAATTATTACCAGAAATGGAATTCATTTTCTCATGTAGGGAAAGAAGTATACAGGGTGGTGTCCCAAGCACGTATACACAGTTTGAATAATTGTTATATAAGCAATAAATAATACTTATCAAAATTTCATAAATCAATTTCACAAATCAAATTAAATACAAATACAGAATCTTGTCAGCTATCGGAAATTTCCAGAACTCTTTCATATTTTGCTATTCCAATTTTTTGACCTTAAAACAATGCTTTTCTTGACTAATGGCAGAATTACTCGTTATAATTACAGCTATTCAACAAATGATAATCCTCGTTTGACATTAGAACACCATATAAAGTCGAGTTACGTTTATCAGGTGTGAACTGCATGAGGGAGTTTGTCAGTGTGTGAATTAACTGGATTTTTCTTCTTTCCGAAATACCCTGACTGGTGATGTTTACATAAACTTAAAACAAGAATCAGCTATTGTCAGTATTTGCAAAATTTTTTCGATTCTCGGCACTCTTGGTGAGTTTTGGTCCAATTTTTTTCCAAGGCGTCCTATGTAAAACTCCTACAAGTACTTTTTGAAAAGTAATAATTTTTGTACACCTTAAGTAAAAATAAATAAACTCATTTCAGGTTATATAAAAATTTAATAAACAAATTTTGATTAATTTAAAAATCATTGGGAAGAGATAAGTCTGTTGATCAATTCATATATTTTGAAATCCTGAAATGAAATTGGACACAGCTATCCTTAATGACAGCAACTGCCGTAAACCCTTCTTCACTCAAATCAAATGGGATTTAAGTTCTCTGAGCTTTAGCTTTCAGGACTGGATTCCATGATATGCTGCCAACGAAACCTCGATGAATTCCCCACCGCTAAATTTTGTTTTAACGAATCATCACAAGACAACCCAATCGAGCTATCTTCTTCTTCAACAGTAAATGCAACAGACAGAGCAATGGCATTAAATGGATCTTGAATCCACCCAAAGTTATTGATGTTATCATTTTGAATGTATGTTTTTCAATGCAGGCGATAAGTTGTGATATGATTTCTACACAAATGTCGCGACCTGCGAAATTGAATTAAAAACGTAAATAAAATTCTGAAAATTATATAACATCTCCGATGTCCTTGTGAGGAAACCGAGACTCCTCAGGGCGCCGCGGCAATTCAAGAGATATTTGAAAATGATGAATGGTGTGTCCAGCATGATGGAGCACCCTTATAATATTTTCATGACATCAGAACCAATCGTGATGGAATTCTGGTGAATAGATGGTTATAATGAAGAGGTATCATTGAACTCCTCCCCAGCTTCACTGAATCTCATCCCGATGGATTTCTTTTTGTAGGAAGAAAGAAAATACTGTTGATATCTGAAGAAAATCTAAGCCAAAGAGTTGGTGACATACATTGAAAGAGAATGCGCACAAGTTCTTAATGAGATGCTTAACCTCGTTTGCAATATTTTGCAATTCGTTGATAATATCAGTAGCGCCTGGACAATAATATGAACACTCCGATACCGATAATTGACAAAATTCTACGTTTGTGTAAATTAATTTAATTTATTAAAATTTTCATTTGTGATATTAATTATTTCTGTAATAGGCAATCAATTGATATATGTTTTTTTTCTTGTGGTTTTATAACCCCCGTAAATTAACTCCGTTTAATGGGAGATTTAACACATATAACTTGTACATAGTCGCATAGATGGCAGCACTAACAATACTTCTATTTAGCAAGACAAAATGTGTGCGTTGCAAAAAGAATTATCTAACTTTCTTGTACAAGAAATAAAATCATACAGTGGCAAATCCAGAATTCTGGGCGGGGGGACTGAGGTCATAAAATTTTTGTATCGTCGTGACGAATGTCAAACCTCATGGCTTATGTAAACCAAAAAACTTCAGTCACCTGACAATAAGAATTGTAAAAAACAATACAATACTTTCGATAATTTAATAAAAAATACAATGAAATAACTAGACAAAAAATGTTTTCGACCGCGTCAACGCTACGAGTACAAGTGGAACGACTAGAAAAGTAGGAAAAGTTTCGAACCTTTCAAGCCAGAAAGCAATGTTGTCACGTTTTTATTATTTTTTAGGAAACGGGAAATTAAGAACAAACAGCTGTAGTGATTTTAAATAAAAGCAAGAATTCTGGTTTAGCACGGGGGAGGGGGGCTGCAGCCCGATAGCCCCCCTGGATTCGCCACTGAAATCATATATATATATGTGTATAAATAACTTTTTAACTTTTGAATAATTTTTCGAAATTTTTTAACCGCGATCGTTAAGAAATTGCAATATCATTTCTACATTTTTTAGTGAAATCAACGGACTTTTCAGAAAGTTGGCATAGGAGCCGATTTTCACGATGGGAAACCCTGAAAAAGGTCTTTATTAGAGAACGCCCTCATAATCCAAGTAGATATTAAATAGAAGAAAAAGAGAAAGACACGGTTCTGTTTTCAATAACTCTAAAAGTAATATGAATAAATTCGATACATTTTGATGACAAAATATAACTATAAATAAATGTGACGGAAAGTTTCGAATTGATGAACGGCGAAAGATATACTTTTGGTAACACCCATAAATAACCATTGGGGAAATGCAACGGAAACTTTGAAAATTAGTAAAATGCACTAATTTTCTTATAAAAACTAATTGATATTTCAAAAAAAATGTATGTAAGATTTTCGATAACATGATAAAAGAGTTTTTTAATACTTGATAATATTTCCAGACCCATTCTAAAAATTAAAAATAAACAATTTCGGGAATCTTGATGAAAAAAAAGAAGTCAGGATTTAAAATTTTGTTTTTATTAATCAACTTTTCGATTAACCGAGGTGATTACAATTCCAGTCTTAGATAATCGAAGTTGTACTGTAATATTTCCGAAGAGGTAAATGATAGTGCTGCCATCTACAATTCAATTCTTAAACTAATTACAAAAGTTTCAAATAAACAATTTCGAGGAATCTTCATGAAATAAAATAAGTCAGGATTTATAATCTTGCTTTTATTAATCGACTTTTCGATTAACCGAGGTGATTACAATTCCAGTCTCAGATAATCGAAGTTGTACTGTTTTGAATTCCGAAGAGGTAAATGATGGTGCTGCCATCTACAATTCAATTCTTAAACTAATTACAAAAGTTTCATAACATGAAACAAAACATCATAATTTGACAAGTAACAGGATATTAGAGAAACTTGGTTTCAGAATAGAGAAGTATTTTAGAATATTGCCACATAATAGTTTATAACTTCTTGAATAGACAATAAAATTGACATTTATGAGCATAATGGTACAATATGGATTCGAAGTCTAGGGTGATTTTAGGAAACAATACTTTTATAAAGACAAAATTCTTTGATTTAACAAAATCCCGAAATCAATGGAGTTAAAAGCATTAATTTTGAAAACATAAAAACATAATATGTTTAAAATTATTTTATGAAAACTTTGGATTTCCTTTCTAAGAAATTTCAACGGGTAAAGCGAGCCGAAGCTGACCTTTATTGAAGTGTTAGTAATGGATTGGTGAAAGCAAGAAATCCATCAATGAAACCAGAGTATACCTTTTGTGATTTTATCAGGAATGAGTTCACTTTATGATTCGTTCAAACGAAATTGACAAATTCAGCTGAAATTTAGTTGCTCTGGATATTTCGTTGCATTTCTGTAAAAACTGAACTAACGAAATTTTACAATTTATGATTATGTTTTATTTACGTTTTTGATACTCCTTTCATTCATGAAAAGAGAGATGCTGCAATTACTTAATGCTTGAATTAAGTTCTTCCCGAAATCTTCGTATCTTTTAAGAGTTCTAAAATTTATATTTGAACTTGGAAATTTTCAATCGGACATAATCTGAACCAGTCTTGAATCCCAAAACAGTTTATTATTTTGGAGTCCGATATTATTGAAAATGTATGCAGTTATTAGCTGTAAAATTCTGTTTTGAAAGTACAGACTTTTTTCGTTGAAAATACCGCCTTTTTATTTTATTTTTATAGCGTGCATCATTTGTACTTTATCGTCGTTCAACATGCACGAAGAAAGAAATACTCAATTTTTCTGAACCAAAAAAGTATATTTCTGAAATTTTTTCACATCTGGCAGGAACATGCGGTTTCATCTTTATATCGGATATTTAAAAAATTCAGAAATATTCGTTTGGGTTCAGAAAAATTCAGTATTTCTCTCCTCTTTGAAATTTCAAAAAATTGAAAAAGGTGATGTCTTTTGAAAGCTCCCAAATCTTTTGCACATCGGTGCTTAACATGCAACTCCACATATCTCAATTTTTTGAAATTTCAAAGGGGAAAGAAATATTCAATTTTTCGCAGCCAATAACGAATATTTCTGCATTTTTTAATATCCGATATAAAGATGGGACCGCATGTTCCAACTAAATGTGAAAAAATTCAGAAATTTTCGTTTTTGTTTCAGAAAAATTGAGTATTTCGTCGCTTAACATGCAACACCATCTATCTCAATTTTTTGAAATTTCAAAGAGCAAGGAAATACTCGATTTTTCACAACCCAAACCGAATATTTCTGTTTTTTTCACATCTGGTTGGAATATGCGGTCTTATGTTTATAGCAGATGCTAAAAAAATTAAAAAATAATCGTTTTTGGTTGAGAAAAATCGAGTATTTCTTTCCTCTTTGAAATTTCAAAAAAATGAGATAGGTGATGTTGCATATTTAGCGACGAAATATTCGTTACTA
This sequence comes from Araneus ventricosus, assembly GCA_013235015.1. Classification (NCBI taxonomy): domain Eukaryota; kingdom Metazoa; phylum Arthropoda; class Arachnida; order Araneae; family Araneidae; genus Araneus; species Araneus ventricosus. The sequence goes on from BGPR01019119.1 coordinate 18,423, forward strand.
GTTGCAAAAAATTGAGTATTTCCTTCCTCTTTTAAATTTCAGAAAATTGAAAAAAGTTGGTGGATGTTACGCGACGATCTGGGATGTCGTTCATGTGAATGCTTTCCCATGTGTGTTTCGAGATTAGATTTTGATAGAAAACTTTTACTGAGCAATCCACTCCTAAGAGGGTTCACTTCGTCGTGTAAATTCATGTGTTGATTGAAATTGCACTTATATTTGAAGTTTTTCGAACATGCGCTACATTTATGAGAACGTTCGTTTGAATGCTTAGGTATGTGATTTTCGAGTTCGGATCTACCTGCACAGCTCTTTTCACATAATTTATATCTAAAAGGATTCTGTTCTTTATGTTTTTATATGCTTAATAAGGCTACCTCTATTTTCAAAAATGGAAGCTCAAATGTTACATTCCTGCTCTTTTTTGTTGGAATATTTAAATAAGTCCATATCGATTTCGCATTTGCATCTGCAGAATTCACTGCATAGCTGTAATTTAAAACTATGTTCATGTATTTCATATGGAACTAAGGCTTGTTTTATACTTGAAAGGTCGAAGGACACATGTTTCAATTGCAAGTTCTTACATTTCATTTGTTTGGCATGCTTTCTTCGAGGTTGCATTTCATTCCCAAACCTACTCCGCAATCTACATTCTCACCATTCGTAAAAAGTGAGTATTCCTAAGAATTTCTGGCACGCAACGGACGACGATTCCTTGTCTGTCAACTCGTACGCCATTCTGAAGGTTGTTGAGCAATCTGCTCACACAAATGAAGCTTCTAGCGAAGAAATCCGTCAGTAATATTTTGATTGACCTTCAGTTGCAGTCGGAGTTTCTTTGTGCCATTTTGAAATTCCGATAATTGCAAAAAGGAGCTTGGAAACTAAAATATTAGGAAAAGGCCTTAATCCGAGAGAACGTGCGTTTCCTTAGCGAACGTTAAGACGCGCGGGGGTCATAGAAGGGCCCCAAATTAAAATTCAATCCTGCGCTGTTAAAATCATTATATTTTTAGTTGGAAAAATAACTGTTTTGACTTTTAGACATTAAGAATGCAGTGTTTAACACAAATCAAATCTACTCCATTATTATCCACTAATAAAGAACGGATTTCTAGAGGTTCATTTTTCGCGCATCTCTTTCACTTCAAAAGTGTGGTGCGCATTTCTCGATTCTTATATATTTGTTCACTCTACAATTAAATGTTGATGAATAACTCCCAACTCTTGGCAGGCTTGTCACGTCTTTCGCTGGTCCTTTCGTTCAAGGTTAGCGCGACACAATATTATATCAACGAATATTCTGCCTAATTGTTTTTTTAAGCTCAATGCCCTCTTTTCATGAAAACAACTCCAAGTTATTTACATATTCATTTCCAGAATCTCCGTCCTCTTCCTGTTCCGTATTATGTTCGCAGAAACTTTCATGATCTGAAAAAATCTCTTCTAAAACATCCTCAGGTCCATTGTCTTCATTATCAAAGTCTGGATCTTCATCAGTTTCAACTTCAGCAAGAAGTTTACGTAAACGCTCCGTTTCTTTTTCGTATGGAGCCAGCATTGTAAGAAAAAGTTAAATACTTCAATTCGGCAAGAAAAACAAAGTGCTGGCCATATCAGCTACGCGAAATAACTAGTCTGTGGAACAAACGGAATGATGCGCGGGGACATTTAATAACCCCAGTAACTGACAAAGCATGTATTAGGGGACGAAAAATTCTGGAAATACTTTCTAAATACTCAGAAAAGGCTGAGGGAGGGGGGTGACTAACTCAGTCACTGGTAAGAAAGAAATGAACAGGTGGCTAGTTTTCTATGAATCTGAGTTTTCCGAGGGCGTGGGGTCATAAAATGAACCCCCCCCGTCCTCCCGGGTTAATGAATGAAATTTTATTTTAATCATGTTAACTTGTTGAAAACATTATGTTCTCGGACAGTGCCTTCTTTTTAAGTGAATTGTCAAGAAAAATTCAACAATCGCGTCTCCAGACGCGCCTTAATTACCTGATATGGCACCGTGCCAATTATTCTGTCCATAGGCAAAAACATCTTTGAGGATGACAAGGACTGTTTCTTGCTGTTTACAATATGGTACACAGAATTACGAAATTGATTATTTGAAATTATTTTTTAATTATAAATTAATTTTACTCTTTATGTATGAAAATACTTGAGAAATACTCCCCATAATTTTCCCATTGCAATCTAATTATTTATACATGCCCATGCATGAATTAATAACAGAAATAAGGGTCGATTATATTAAAAGAAATACTATAATATGAATTTAAGTAATTGATTTTTATTTCCTCTACAGGAGAGACACAAATTCCCCCATCATTTCAATTTCGAATAGCCCAGAACACTATTTCAGGAATAATCCCAGCAGTGTATATGGCTATTTCTCAAGTGCTCCAAAATGAATTCATGAAAGTGCCAGACTGCCCTGAGGAATGGAGGAAAGTTGTAAATAACTTCTTGGGTACATGGAACTTTCCCATGTGCCCAAGGATTGGAACCCATGCCCAAGGTACATGGAATTTTCCCATGTGCCCAAGGATTGGAACCCATGCCCAAGGTACATGGAACTTTCCCATGTGCCATTGGATGGTAAGCACATTAGCATTACCCAACCTCCCAAATCAGGACCTAAGGCATCTTCCGCACTGATTTGTGCTGTTGTCACATTGTTCAAAATCTCGCATGCCTTCATCAAAAGCAGGACTTGACCTCTTCCTTGAAACTACTGAGCAAGGGCGGACGTCGACCAGGAGCTCAGCGGGTTCATCAACAGATTCTAGATTGCAGGACATTGGGTTGTCGACTGTCATTTTGCTGTCGGACGTATCTTGCAAAGAAAGCTAAAAAAAGAATATACATATATTGAAAGTATTACAATTACAACACATTATCAATGTTTTAGAACGTACTTACTTAGATAACACTTAATATTTGGTCATGTTGTGATTCATGTCAGTTATTTATTTACAGTGGAAATTGCAATATATATTATTTCAAAGTTATGTTTTGCCAAATGGAACCTTTATGGGTCAGACAAACACACACACAAATAAACAAACTTTGTGTTTTACCAGCTAAGATTTAATTTAAGTGTTAATAGAGTACCTATCCTGGTAAAATGAGAACCAAGTTTCTTGGGAGCTAAACACTGGCTCAAATACAGCAGAAGTGCACTCTATATAAACGTTACTGTTATACACAGTCATATAACATAACATAACACCACTCCATGCCCTTGCAACTATAACCATATGGTTATTTAAGCAGTGACGTGGTCATGAAGTGGAAGAGAAATCACAACACCCGAGGGGGTGACTTCTCTTAAAACTTGACAATTCTCTATGCCGCTGCCCTATTAAAAACGCAGCAAGTCTTCAAACATTTACAGGAGCATAAGGAAGGATTACTATTGTGCTATACATTAAAAAAAATATTTTGGAAACACGGAAAAATAAAACCTTGAAAAACACAAAATTACACAGTTATACATGAAATAGCTGGAAAAAAATAATAAAAACAAAATGCAATGGAAAAACTATACGAAGAATAAAAAATACATTAAAAAACAGAAAATGAAAGGAAAAAGATGACAAACAAATTAATATAGTAATTGCACAGACACACCTATCATCACAAACAACTTAATGCATATAAATGTTTAAAAAGGTTGTATAAAATAACCATTACATTTTCTATTTTTAGGAATACAAAGGAGTATTTTTGTAGTACAAGCTTACAAAGGAGTCTTTGGGAGTATATGTCTCCTAAGGAGTAGTGAAAAGCTCCCTAAAGCTACAGTTGGTCACCTTATTTGAAATGATTATCAAAATAAAAGTATTTTGTTACTCTTTCAAAGTAATCTATTTTGTCACCATACTCCATGACAAAATCATGAATGATATAATTTCTTCTGATTCATTAGAAACAATTAGGTATAGATAAGTCTTGAAATACTACAATGCAAATAAATGGGTCCCAACGGTGTCAAATAGAAGTAGACATGAAAAAAATAAGGGCTTCGTACCTGAGGACTTTGTGTTTTAATCATTATCTATAAAATGCCTAGGTTATTTACATCATACATTTTTGACCGCTGTGCAAATAGAAAGTTCACAGCTACGAACGTTATATATTTGTTTTATTACAAAAAAATATATTACCTGGAAACTTTCGCAAGATACATCCAAGTTTCAGGTGCTAGGCTCCACTGATTCTATATCATCCAAAAATTGCATTTGCTGAAAATGGGCCCATGGGAATTCAAAACCAGCCGACCCACTTCCAATCGGTAAGACCCTGTAATTTTTTTGCTATGGTACACTGTTTTCAAATTTCAAAACTTTGAAATTATTGTAGTTGAAAAATAATAGAGTGAACTAGTATAAATAAGCAAAAAATGAAAATCGTAATTAAATATTTAAAAAAAACGTGTATCCACATGAGGATATAGAGTATAATTCATTCTTTCAGTTTTACAGTAGGAATAAAATCACGAAACATAAACCACTATAAGTAGATAGTTACTTATTATTTTTATTTTGGTTTCTGAAAGATTAATTTAAAAACACTATGCATCTTAATTCATATTAATTTAGACGTGACTTTGTTGACATGTGGTACAAAACAATATATCTTTAAATTGGTATGAAAAATATTACCAACTACCCAACAACAAGAAAATAATTCACAGCTAAGTGAGCTGTGAATTATTTTGTAAATGCTGAAGACATTGAGTGTAATTCATTCTTTCAGTTTTATAGTAGGAATAAAATCACAAAACATAAACCACTGCAAGTAGATAGTTACTTATTATTCTTCTTTTGGATTTTGGAAGATTAATTTAAAAAAACTATGCATCTTAATTCATATTAATTTAGACGTGACTTTGTTGACATGTGGTACAAAACAATATATCTTTAAATTGGTATGAAAAATATTACCAATTACCCAACAACAAGAAAATAATTCACAGCTAAGTGAGCTGCGAATTATTTTGTAAATGCTGAAGACATTGAGTATAATTCATTCTTTCAGTTTTATAGTAGGAATAAAATCACAAAACATAAATCATTGGAAGCAGATAGTTACTTATTATTTTTATTTTGGTTTTTGAAAGATTAATTTAAAAACACTGTGCATCTTAATTCACATTAATTTAGACGTGACTTTGTTGACATGTGGTACAAAACAATATATCTTTAAATTGGTATGAAAAATATTACCAATTACCCAACAACAAGAAAATAATTCACAGCGAAGTGAGCTTGACGACGTTGGCATCAAGCTCACTTCGCTGTGAATCAGAATTATCAACGTGTGTAGCTATTTTACAAATTAATGTAATTGGAAAAAATCTGCAGATGATAGTTTAAAAATTTTACTTGAAATAATTACTAATTAACTCACAACTATTAAGAAAGGTCAAAATAAACAATTTCAGTCCGGGAAACTCAGGGAACAGTTCACTCATTTTTCCAGCTACTTCCTCATAGCTGGCCTGCTTCAACTTCCGTAGTTTATAAAATTTATTTTTGTGGTCCCATAGTTGTCTTCTATTTCATCAATCATGATTGCTTCCATTTCACATGTCCACTTCATGGGAGCCTCCATCTTTGAGTATGATGTTGTGTGTTATGACGAAAGCAGTCAACTATTCATCTGATTGGTTCAGATACAAGGTTGGGTCAACTCTGTCGCGAGAAATCGACAGGGTTGGGTGTATTTTCCTCAACCCCAACTTCCATATCAGACGCCAGATTACACCCAATTCTCGAGTTTTGAGTTGAACGTAAGGTTGAGTTGGCAAATTTTTGCTCGCGTGATATGGCCTTTACTTATCGCATAACTTCTGTGTATTGCTCTACTGTGAAGCACAGAATGCACTATATCAGTGGTCCCCAACCCCCTGTCCGTGGACGAAATGGCACCTGGCCGCCCAAGGAACATTAAATTATTTCCATTTTTATAAGCTTTTATTCAACTTGTTTGTCTTCCTTCAAATACTGTGATCGATTTCTTACCCCCAGATGAAACAGTCTCGTTGCAAAGAAAGTAGCTCAGGGTTCTCATTGATTTAGCGTTCTAGTGAGTTAAAATGTTAAATCACTTTATATTCAATTTGTGGTGTAACTGTATTGTATTTTAAATATGTTTAAATATTTTCTTATTAAAAAATATTATCTCCCCAATTATTAAAAAAATCTTAATGTTCAAATACAATTAAATTAAAATTGTTAAATCAAAACAATCTAAAATATAAACAATCAACGTCCCCCCCCCTGTCAGCGGACCGCGATAAAATTATCAAACGTTGACCGGTCCACGGCGATAAAAAGGTTGGGAAGCACTGCACTATATGGTATTAAAACAAGAGAAAGTCCTTTGATTAATATTAGCTACTTACTAATAATTAGAAATCAGAATGAATCCGGAGAAAATAGTCAAAAATTGGGACTTTTTAGGCTGTTTCTGGATATCTGCTCAATTTTTTACAAAATAAGGTAAAGCAAAACCAATTCTTTGCTTACAATTAAAAAGAATGGATTTTATTCTACGAAGTAACTGTGAATCATTAGCAAATTTGTGCAGTAACTAGTGGAATTGTAGAGAGAAAATCATGAAGTTGTTGCAAATTTCAGTTAACTTCTTTTTTTCCCGTGAAATAGTTAGATATTTTACGAAATATCTGAATTATACACTTTGATGACACATACAATGACACACTTATCTGTATTCGTAAAGATATATATATATAAGGCAATATTTTGGCATTCATTTAATTTTACATTTTCTACTTGCTTCTTTTATAAGGAAAGCTAAATATTTCATGATTTAGTTAACGCCCTCATTTAATGCTTTATTTTATTCTAAGCTTGAATTTGTATTGAAATACTAGTATACTACATTTTTTTTCTTTCATGAGGAAAACTAAATATATCATGATTTAGATTACCCCCTCATTTAAAAGTTTATTGTCATTCTAATCCTGAATTTTATTGAAATACTAGTATACTACACTTTCTTTTATTTCCTTTCATGAGGAAAACTAAATATTTTATGAATTAGTTAAGCCCTCATTTAAGCCTCTATTTTTATTCTAAACTTGAATTTGTTTTGAAAATACGAGTATCTTCTCAATTTTCCATGTCGTTGTTCGGATGTTTGTGTCTAGTCTTTATTTGAACCTATCTTTTACGTACCCAATCTATCTTTTAATTGCATGTATCAAAAATATAATTACATAAATGAGTATTCTTCTTGAGAGTAGTTTCAAATTCAGCATTTCTGAAAATTTAGACAATGAACCTCCACAAGAAAGATGAATTGAAATTGAATTAAAAAACCAGCGGGAGTGATCTCCCCTAGACTTTTTCGTATACTTTCTAACAAAGTTGTCGTACCCGACCGCCCACCGTCTAACAATTTCGTAGCGCCGCAACTGTTATTGATATTGTCTTCGAAGAATGCTGCAATACGCAAGGGTCAAGAATGCAAGCGAGATAAAATTCGCCAAGTCAGTAAAATAGCGCCAAGTTTGCGATGGTTATGCGCCGTAAAATGCGTCTTAAAACATTAATTGTTATAAGTAATGGGATCACCTCTTATTGTTACTCATTGTTTCATAACAGTAATAAAACTGTCTATCAAATTTTATCGCTCTAGCTATTTAAATTTTTGAGTTATCGTATTCTCATGAAAATGGACAGACGGACACACCGACTTCTCTTCAACGGATTTTGTCCAAAGTTTGATAGAAACCTACAATTATGTCTGAAGATCACATACCAAATTCATCCCACTAGTTTTAATAGTTTTTGAGTTATTGAGTTCACACACAGACAGACATAATTCCAAAATTGTATTTTTCGCCCTTAGGGAGGTCTAAAACGTGGAGATCCGTCAAAATCTCGAGTTCGAATTTTTTGACGATTACAATACTTTCTCTTTGTATACTTCGTATAGAATAAAGTAAAAAGAACATGAAATATAATTAAAAGGCTAATTGATATTTTTTAGGAATGCTTTGTTTCGTGTTTATTTGGATCAACACACAGACATTTCAATAGTGAAAAGAATATTTTTGCCATATAAACAATCAAAGCCAGATTATTGTTTTTCGTCATTTTTTGTTCTGATTTTGATAGATAAGATAAAAGTTTTGTTAGATGATATAACAAAGTTACTCATAAGAAATTTTGGAAAGCAATTGGAATATTTTGTCAATTTATTTCAGTTTTACGATCCTGACACTAAAAGGGAATCCATCATAAAAGGTTTCGGAAATATTCGTAAGTATAATTTTATTCAGAGTCAAGTACTGTAACTAATTAAGATCTATCAATATTATTTCCATTTTCGTGAAAGTTTTCTAGAGCGATAGTTTACAATAATTGCCATCATGTGTGTATATATTTGAAATTTCAGTTTTAATTATCGGCATTAAAAAGTAGAAACTTCAACGATTCCAAAAATATATATATTTATAGCAAATAATAACTGAAATGGACTCGAAAACACAGTATCATCGCCACATGTTTGTCAAACTGGACTTTTACAAGCGATAACCTGTCAAATATGGTAGAAGATACATGAGGGTTAGGACCATTATGATGGCTACCATCGAAACGGCTGGCCAAGGGAGTGCTAATTTGGCGACGGAGCAGTATCTTATTTTCGAGTCTTACAATTGAGTGCACGTAGATAGCTAGGACAGGCATCATCGCCAATGAATAATGTAATATCTGCTTTCAGGCTTTACCGAAAAATAAAACCTCATTTAGTATAATCCTGTACTTCTGTTTCGATAGGGTACACGAAGTTGCCCCATTGACACCACAGCGCCAAGGAAAAATATGGACTGTTAATGTAACAATGTGAAGTGTTAACGTATTCGATATTTAAATCGAATATGTATATTAAGTATGCCAAGGCCTTATTAAGTCGCCAATCGCCAAAACAGAGCAAAGAAACAATCTAATGTTATTTATTATAAATCTTATTGGCTGTGTAATTAATTCTTCACACGCTGTTGGCGATGGGGCGACTTTCTGTCAATTATCTTACAGCATTCTTGGTTTCAAGCGCTCTCATATAGTTTAAGAATATCAAATTACTTTTAAGAAGATATTTGATAAACACCAACATTTTGTCTGAGAGAAAATACACCACTGAAATGTTTCAGTAGAAATTAGATATTTTCTCTAAAACTCATTATACAGTTGATTTTTAAACTTTATAAACGGAGGTGCAAACGACTTGGTTAATATTGCGACGGAGATACATAATATATTCAATAACGTCGAATATCTTAATTCAATTCCAAGAAAAATAATTTAAAAACAATAAAACCTCAAACTCTTTTTTTATTAATACATTTATTTGACTGAAGATCGAATTTGTTTTTGAATTCAGTAGTGGCGATTCGGTGAAAAAGTGAGGGGCATTAAATTTACTGATATTTAAAATACCCGTAAGTATAGGTGGTAAATCACAAAATTTGCTAGCTTACCCGCTATTCCTTTTTCATAATTCCTAGTCTTAAACAACTAAAAAGAAATAAAAATTTAATTTTTCCAAGAAAAGTAGAGGAGAACCCCCCTTGCCCCCCTTATTCACCGCCACTGCTTGTATTACATATGAGTATTAAATTCATTATGGTTAGGTTTAAGAATCACAGCATATTTTGTCGTTATTGTTATAATCCAAATCATTCTAGCAGGTAGGGAACGACCCCATAGGTCCATGAACTAGCAAAAAAATAAAATGTTAAGGGGTTTTCTAATATTCGTCGATTACGCGCGATAAAATATGAAGGGAAGAGGATTCTGCCTGTTAGAGTTTGTAACAAGTTTGGTAAATTTTGTACACCGGCTCGGAGGTAAAACGAGGAATAAAATTGTTTCATTTTTCAATTCAGAAGATGGCAAGGACTATGTAACTATTTACAAATTAAAAAATCTTAACTGTTTCCCTAATTTATATAATCTTGGATTTGTATAATTTATATAATCGAACCACAGACAAAACCCGCCAAATCATAGCACAGTTCGCCAAATTTTAGCAATAGTTTATTAAACAAGAAAACACCAAATTTAAGGTCAATGCAATGAAGAAAATAAAATCGCGAATTATATTAAGTATTGAAAGTCTGTTTTATTTTAAATTAAAAAGTAAGTGATCTATATTTATATTCTCGATGGTCAGTATCACATAGCATTTTCTAACTAAATTAATGTTTTCTATTAAAAAATATTTTTAGTTCAAATGTTTAACAATGTATGTGAACATTTTTTATATTTTTTCCCTGTAATTATCAGCCTAGATTTTTCTAAATTTCCCCCTTAAATGACATTTTAGTGATATATTATATCTGAACGAGAAAGTATGAATTCTTTTATTTTCATTCTCTTTTCTAGAATATTTGCTGGCCGATTTCCTAATAATTCAATGTTTTTTTAAAATTAAACATCAATGAAAAGGCATTCCGCAATCGAAATAACAACAACAAAAAAACGTTCGATTTGTTTTTATAAATTTATATGGTCACAAGTTTAATATTGTTAGCTTCATATAATGGCTGAATTTGTGTCGATGAGAATTAACCCGGTTTGCATCCAAAATAATGTCATTAATTTTAACTAAAATAGAAATCAGAAGTTTGTCAACTTTTTTTTTATATCTAAGTTTTCTGTTAGTTAGATGGCTTCAATTTTCTAAAATTAGCCTATTCTATCAATATCCGTTTCGAAAGAGTACAAAAAGCTTTAACAATCGAAAGCACTAATGAAAATTAAATTATTAATTGCGATAAAACGTACCGTTGTTAGAAATGGAGAATCTTTTCTTCCAAATCATTTTAAACACAAAAAACAATGCTTTTTACATAATTCTAAACAATGTCCAAAATCATTATTGCTAAGATTTATTCTAGGAAAGCGCCTTTTCTCCGCCATCTTGAGAAATTCTGTAGAAGATTATTCTTGTTCATGACGAATTCAAAAGAAAATCTCCTTGTAGCATCTTTTTGACGTTTGTGGTCTTCTGTTCAATACAGGTTAGTTATAAATATCTTCTACAAACAATGGTCATTTATTAAATTTACCATGAAATGTTTCTATCAGAATTACTGAAAGTTCCTTAATTCTTCGGAATCCGAAAACAACTGTAAGCTACAAATATTAGGTTTCCAACGATTTTTTTCTCGTATCAAGCAAATTTGTAATATTTTCTTATCTGAAAATTTAAGTTGCTTGGACTAGCATCTTGTTTTCAATTGATTTTATTTTGAATCAGATTGATAAATCATTTGCTTGATATCAGATTGATAAATTTATTTTTCTCGTGTTCTT
>BGPR01019120.1:0-10783 GCA_013235015.1 Araneus ventricosus
TACCAGAAAGTGATGAAGACAAACAAAATCTCGACTCATCCCGTTTCAAAGAAAGCTGATAACGGGATGAAACTTTCATCAATGGTTATATTTGATGTGTATAATATTTACATGCATTTTCGTAAACATAGCACAAATATTCGGGAAGATATAAAGGTTCCTTAAAAAATTCCAAATCGTTCTACTGGTTTTTGGCTTTTAACATGCAGAGTTTTAAACCAAATTGTGTAAAACTTACAGAATATTTAACAATATGTCAGAGAAGAATTATATAAAATTGGAAGTAAATAATTTGAATATTAAAATAAATATGAGTATTTTTAATAACTGATTTCTTACTGCGCATGTGCGAAATTTAGTGTAATTTTATTTACATGACATAAGAGCCAGATATATAGGGAAACTTATATAAAAATTCCAGTTCAATACCGTTAGTATTCAGAAAGTTATCGGCATTCCAACTTGATGAATTTCGGTACACTCTAACAGGAGCAAAATGATGAGGGTTCTTGCACAAAGTGATATATTTTAAACATGATTCTTCGAATAGTAATCGTCGAATTGTAATTTAAATTATGTATTTAACTTATAAGTTATTCAGGATATTCAATAGGCCGGGCCGAAAAAGTCGAATTTTCTTAGATCCTTTTGCGGTTGTGTGGAAAAGTTGCGAACGCCCATCATTAAAAAGTGTGCGAAATCTTATAACTCTGAATTGATATCTTCTGTCGCCTCAATGGGCAGAAAGTTGTGAAAATGGGACTAAAAATGGTAAAAATTCAAAAATTAATAAAAAATCACAGATTTTGTTGCTTAGTTTGCGGTAGGGCTTAACAGTTACTATTTATTAACAGCAACACCTCTATAAAATTTTATAATTATAGGTTAATATCTTCTGCCGCCTCGACGGCATTGAATTTTGGAAATTTAAGGCGAATTTTTAAATAAATAACGTTTTACTTATATATGAATAATGTGAATAGAAACTTGATCCAATCTTTGTAAACATTCAAAATTACAAGAGCACTATTTTTTGTAATCTTTTTTGGACTCAAATTGTGACATTTGTTTTCTGGGTTCTAGTGTAGCTCTGATAAATCCATCCCTGTTCTTTGGTCCAACTCTTTTTCTGGAGGCTTCAGTAACGAGTTTCACAATTCGCTCAACTGCTTTCGTGTGAAAAAGAAATTTAATAAAATCAAAGCCGACCATTGGCACATCGTCCTGTATCATCTTCAAAAGTTCATGGGAACCGATATGTCTGAGAACTGTAGGCGGTGTGACATGAAAAGCTTGCCAGTCAATAAGATCTACGAAGTCTGCAGGTCCAAAGTTAATAGCAGGAATAACGAATCTGCACACACAATTTCCTTCTGGGCCAATTTCAGAATTTATGAATATGTAACCAATGCACTATTGAATGATTTTAGCAACCTTATTTTTCTGTGATGTGACGGCACAGTCGTGAACACTGGAGTGTTCAGTGGTGTAATTCGCAGGCTTCAATTGAAACTTCATCGATCAATCCAATGGATTATCTGCTTACTTAATTTCAACGAGTTTCCATTACGACACTTATCTGAGCGCAAATCTTCTGGTCCCTCGTCTTACACCGGAGGCATAGTACGAAACCTGAAAGCATGCGAGAAGCTGCCACTTGTTGCGTTTAATAGTATTGAATGTGTCTTTCCAGGTATTGATCCCACCAACCTAAGTTTTGATCAGAGATATTTAGTAGACATTTGCAAAGCCATTAGTTCTTCAGATCTAGCGAAGCGTCAACCAGGCACGTTTAATTTGGCCCGCTGGCTAACTAACAACTGCAAAATGAATTTTGATGCTTTATATATCAAAATCAAACCCATCAAATAAGTTTATAACTTTTGTTGTATTCATTCCAAGAGTTTACGCACCCTTATAGTTCCGAATTGAGGTTCATCATTCCATGAAGGATGTTGCTAGATACTTGTGGCATTTCATTAGCTCATCTCGATACTTGCCTAAGAAGTATCGAGATATAATTGAACCAGTTATTTCTCGCAGCGCTTACTTTGAAGCTCCAAAAAACATGCTTTTGGCTATGTTAACTGATGAGAGATGCCATATTAGAACCCTTGCAGCTCGGCGAATTATCAAGACAGGGGAAATTGGTCCAGATGGTAATTGTGTTCGTAGATTCGTTACTCCTGCTGTTAACATTCGAACTACAGACAACGTAGATCTCATTGACTGGCAAGCTTGTAATGTCACACCGCCTATAGTTCTCAGACATATCAGTTCTCTTGAACTTCTGAAGATGAAACAGGACGATGTGCCAATGGACGGCAGGGACTTTATTAAATTTCCTTCACACACGAAAGCAGTTGAGCGAATTTTGAAACTCGTCACTGAAGCCTCCAGAAAAAAAATTGGACCGAGGAACAGGGATAGATTTATCAGAACTACACTAGAATCCAGAAAACAAATGTCACAATTTGAGTCCAAAAAAGATTACAAAAAATAGTGCTTTTGTAATTTTGAATGTTTTAAACGTTGAATCAAGTTTCTATTCGCATTATAATGATATGAGTAAAACGTGTATTTATTTAAAAATTCGCCTTAGATTTCCAAAATTCACTGCCGTTCAGACGGCAGAACATATTAACCTATAATTATAAAAATTTCATAGAGGTGTTGTTGTTATTAAATAGTAACTGTTAAGCACTACCGCAAACCGAGCAACAAAATCTGTGATTTTTTATTAATTTTTGAATTTTGACCATTTTAGTCCCATTTTAGTTAGTTTTGACCATTTTTTTACAAATTGAAGAGAGAGAAGATATTGATTCAGAGTTATAAGAAATCGAAGAGTATGCTAAAACGTGTGATCCATGCCAAGTAGTCGGAAATTCACATGATAAAACAAAAGCTCCTTTGACTTTAGTACCCATAATTTCAGAAGTATTTTCAAAAATAAACTTTCACGTATGTGGTCTTCTACCGACAACTCCCAATGGAAATAGATATTTGATTACAGCTATTTGTTTAGCTTCAAAATATCCTGATGCTGTACCTGTTCCTAAAATTGGATCAACGTCAATAATTGAAGCCATGATACAAATATTCAGTAGAATGGGTTTCCCGAAAGAAATGAAAACTGATCAAGGTACTTCATTTATGAGCAATCTAGCCATTGAATTTGCAGAAAAATTTGGAATAAAAGTAACTAGAAGTTCAGCACACCATCCTCAAAGTAATCCCGTTGAAAGATTTCATCGAACTATTAAAAGAATTTTGAAAGTCTTATGCACTGAAGCGGCCCCCGAATCTGAAAGGCAATTTCCCGCAGCTCTATTTGCTCTAAGAACTATTAGAATCAAAAGCACTGGATTTACACCTTCAGAATTAGTTTATGGTCTCAATCTTAGAACACCTGTAACGGTATTATATGAACAGTGGATGAATGTTGAAGATGAAGGAAATAATGTTGTTGAATACGTTTTTCAATTGATAAATCGGTTTAAAAGATGTAAAGAGCTGGCTTTGGATAAAATTCTGTAAATGCAAACTAAAAGAAAAGTGTGGTACGATAGAAAAGCTATCAAAAGAGAATTCTCTGAAGGAGATTTAGTATTGATTGTATCGACGAGTAAGCCCAACAAATTAGCCCTTGAATGGAAAGGTCCTGGGAAGATAGAGAAGAAATTATCCGAAACTAATTATGTTGTGAGTTTTGAAGGTAAGGAAGACCATAATCAAGTTTACCATGTGAACATGTTAAAACCTTATCATAAGCGAGCAGAATTGGTTAACTTAATGATTACAGAAGATAAATCTAATATTGAAAATATGGATGAGAACTTTCCAGCAATTGACTCTTACCAACGTTGTTCGATTTTGAGGAAATAAAAGAAAGTAGTTCCTTTAATGAGAAACTAAATAAACAACAAATTCAAGAACTTCATGACCTGCTGTTGAAATTTTCAAAGATATTCTCTAATAAACCTGGTAAAACGCATTTAGTGATGCATGATATTCAACTGATAGAAAATACACCGATCCTAAGTAAACCTTACAGAATTTTACTTAGACAAACTGAAATACTAAAAACAGAAATTGATAAAATGCTGAAACATAAAATAATAGAAATAAGAGATTCGGATTACACCTCTCCCAAGATTTTAGTTGAAGTAGCCGGAAAAGATCCTAGACCTTGCATTGATTATAGAAAGTTGAATAAGATAACGGACATAGAATTCTTCCCATTACCAAATATAGAGAAAAGAGTGGAAACCGTAGCAGCCGCAAAATACATATAAGTTTTAGATTTTACAAAAGGATACTGGCAAATACCGTTAACACCTAACGCTCAAAGAATAGCCACTTTTGTAACAAGTTTTGGAACATTTAGGCCGCTAGGTATGCCTTTTGGCTTTAAAAATGCACCATTTGCATTTAGTAAAAGGATGGCTGACATTCTTCATGGATGTGATCAATTCGCAGTACCTTACTTAGATGATGTTGCAATATACTCAAACTCATGGGAAAAACATCTTAGTCATCTGAATGCTGTCATGTCAAAAATATATGATGCTGGTTTAACCATTAAACCAATAAAATGCAAATTTGTTCAAGATAGAGCCAAGTACTTAGGACACATTGTATGTCGTGGAATAAGAACACCTAATTAAGTGAAAGTAAAAGCAGTCCCAGATTTTCCCTTACCTACTACAAAAAGTCAAGTGAAAGCATTTCTAGGATTAGCAGGATACCATTATATTCCTATATTCTCTTCTATATTTGCACCTTTTACAGAAACTTTGAAAGGTAAGCTAAAGCAAGGAAAGATAAATTGGACAGAAAAATGTACAAGAGCCTTTAAAGAATTAAAGAAAAAAATTGTCGCAACAGCCTATACTATACGCACCTGATTTCAATAATGATTTTATACTACAAACTGATGATTCGAACTCTGGTATAGGTGTAATTTTAGCTCAAAAGTATGATAATGACAAAGAACATCCTGTATTATACCTTAGCAAAAAGTTTTCAGAAACTGAAAAAAGTATTCTACTACAGAAAGAGAATGCGCTGCCATAATATTTGCTGTAAAGAAACTGCAATGTTATTTAGACGGGCATACAAAATTCCTCATCATGACGGACCATAACCCTTTACTTTGGCTTAAAAATAATGTGAGTCTAAATCCACGACTTATAAGATGGGCACTGGCATACAGTAATTCATTGAAGTGGGAAAAAAACCATTAAAATGTAGATGCATTAAGCCTCACACCTTGGCCTGATTAGCAACTTTTCTTATCTGTTTTGAAATTCATATATGTTTTTATACTCTTTATTCTTATTTTGTTTGTATATTTGATGTTTATCTGTATTACTTATTTTATGCATATGAAAATGTTTTGTTAAAAGACAAATATTGTTTTTAAAAAATGTCACGAAGAGAAATATATATAAATAATAGCCACAAAGAGAAATGTTAACCAACTTTAATTAAAAACATTTTCAATGAAAGTTTTTTGGAGGGGGAGAGGTTGTGATATTCGTTCCAAAAATATTTAGTTATTTCTTAAAAGCTTCTTTCTAAAACTTTTTAGCGTGGCAATACGATATTTGTTTCACGAGCGTTGCTTAGCATCGCAAGATAAAAGATGTTAGTTGTTTTTAAGATTAAAAAAAATGTTATGGTAGAGAAAGTGAAATGTAACGACTGATGTATATATTTCCAGCGAGTGAACAGTTTTTTGGTGAAAATTATGTTAAAATAAAAGCGTTTTTTTATAAAAAAGCCTATTAATTCATCCTGCAATACGGTACAGCACCCTCCGGGTCTCATATTCACAAACCCTACCTTGATACAACAAAGGCAGGAAATCAGCCAATATGATTTGCTCGAGCCGATAGTAGTAGTGACGTCACTCAATGCGAACTTTGTTTAGGTCTCTGTTGCTTGGACTTCGCGAATTGCCTACTTCGCAGTTTTATTTAGTCTAGTAATAAGTTTTTTTTTCCTTTTTAATCACGAACAACATGAATTTCACGAATAATCATGGCCAAGAAGGAGAAAGATTTGTTAGCTGGGATGTTTTGTTTCGAATGCAATCTTAGAGAATCTGCTTAAGCTCTAAATCCAATACACAATGCTTTTCTAATATATAATATAGTATTGCAATAGACAACTCTTTCTAAAGTAGTTTTTCAATGTTTAAATTGTAAGAAAAAAATGTGTGTCATATTGAATAGTATGTACACTAAAATGAACGAAGATTTTATTTTGTATAAGTATATTTCTTCATTTATGGTTCAAAAAATTTATAGAGATTCTGTCCAGCGATTTTTGGAAAACAATATTCTGCTGGAAAGTTCAAGTTAAATCTACATTGTTAAAATTATTGAATATTTTCTTTTTTCATACACTTCTATTCGTTTATAAGGGTTATGCTGCTAAGATGTAACTTTCATATAGATTTTTCACTTATTTTCTGAATGTGGGTGAATTTTAAATTTTATACAATTGTGTCTTGTCATTAACGATGCACTATTTTAATATTTTCAGAATTTAATTATCAGTGAATCGATTAATAAAACTAAATTTTGATTTCATTCCAGTGGTATGACCTGTTAGTAGATTTCAGAAAAAATTATTTGAAGAATTCATAATATTTATAACAATGAATTATTAATTTAGGAGTAAAGCATAGAAAACGACTAAAATAAACAAACAATCCCTTTAGTAAGCAAACAATATTGTTTATACAAACTATTATTGTTAATTTTTTATTGTATTATGTGTTTAAGTATTATTCCCAGAATTAAAAGATGTAATAATCAGAATAATGTGATTCTTTCAAAATTAATTATGCAATTTATTTGCTCTAAACATAAATGACTCAAATTGCAAAGAAATCAAAACAGTATGTAATTATAGTATGAATATTATAATTCCAAATTCATTTGTTAAAAGTGCATTAACTATACAACTGTGTATCTTTCCAGCGAGATGCTGAGTAACTAGCACGTGCCAAGGAAACATACTTAAATGCTATCGAATATACATTGGCAACTGCAGTCCTTCTTATGCACTATGGAATGAATATTTATTGAAAATCTGTAAGACGAAGAGAATTGCGGTGTCTCGTTTTTCCGAGATGAATCTGTCGGAGGCCACAATATGAATAATTTTTTTAGGGTTACCATAAGAAATTTCGAAGATGTTGTGTTATTGCTTTTACGATCATATAATGTTATTACTTTAACAGACTTCTGCTCAACAACATTAGAAGGCTATTACAGCAAGGAATATTATAAAAATGCAACAAATCATAAATTATTTATTGCATTAGAGATTTGCGAGATAGAAATAATCATCAGTTTTTTAACTTAGTAAATTTGTCATTACAATCAAATTGCATGCTTTCCTCTACAATATTAGAATGAAAAATACGAGAGAACTTGAAGTATTTCTAAATCAGATTATAAAGTTATGAATGTTAAGACAATAAAAGAGGGAATTATTAAATACAGAAAAATAATTAGCCAATAAAGGTACTGAAATAATATGTGCAAGAATTTAGAGGAAAAAAATTCATAATCCAAAATTTTCAAGAGACATCTGCTTAAAAAAAGCTTTAGTGCCTTAAGTCTGTGCTTTCCAATAATAGATACAAATAATTTACTATTGTTTCTCAAAATAATAGTTTCTTCTTCCAAAATCTTAATAGATACAGCTTTGGTAATTGAAAATCTTTAAAATAAAACTATCTGTGAATTTAGGTATATATCCAGGAACTCTGTGACAGTGAATTTTAAAATTATATAGGTTAGATTTAAGATAAATAAGGATAAGATAATAAAAGTACTTATAAATTATAATGATCTTCTACAACTATGATTTGATTTCAATAGCTGTGGAAATCTATCCGAAAATATTAAAATGAATCTACTAGATGTTGAAAAGCATTGATGTGACCTGTGCATGTGTTTATTATATCAAAGAATTTGATCAGTTCTGGTTTTGGTTTATATTATGTGGATTTTGAACTTTAAATTTATCACAATGTTTATATTTGTAAATTCCTTCTGGTGACAGTATAATATTTAATGTGTAAATAATAGATATATATTTCCATTTTCAGATCATGGCAAATGAAGAACAGAAAGTTCAGGGATCAAAGCTGTAAGTAACTACAGATATTTCCAGAATTTATTGCATTAAAATCAGTGCGTAATTCCCAATTGAACATAGTTGTACTGATGAAATTTAATATTGTAATTACATTGAAACAAATTTTTATTTTTTATATCTGAAAATGTTGTGAAAATTTTACATTTATATTCAGTTAATATTCTCCTCAAATCTTGGAAATTCTAAGAAAGTATGCGATGATTACCATTATGGTATTATATAACTTAGGCATTTGGAGAAGTTGTATATTTATGTTACAAAGTTACTATAAATAAATATTTTCTTTAAAGATTGCAAATTAATGGGACAATGTTCATATTTTGTAAAACCATTTATAATTCTGTGAAAATCATATGTTTATATTTGTTTATTTTAACTTTTTTTAATTTTAATGTTTTAAATTTGTCATTACAATCAAATTGCATGCTTTCCTCTACAATATTAGAATGAAAAATACGAGAGAACTTGAAGTATTTATATTGAAGTAATATGATTTCATTAATTATTATACGGGTTATTGTTTAAAAGTTCCGGAATTGGAAAAATAAAATTTCTTTTTCAAAACCTCTGGTGTTTTCACTCAAACCATATCTTTTTAAGGTAATCAAGAGGCTTGGTTTAAAATTTTTAATTCAACAATATGGGATTCAAAAGAGATATTTCTAGAAATAAAAGAAAATATATTTGTACAAAAATAAACTTGAGGCAGGCATATTCTTCCCTCCGCACTAAGGCCAGACAAACAATTATTCCGAAATCGGATACATCGTTCATTTCTCCAGGACATGTTATTTTTTGCAAATTAACGATTTTATAAAAAGAAGTCTATTTCAAAGCGTTTTCGTGGGCTTAATGTTTGAACCTCTCTTTTCTCCATATTTATTTAGGAGAGAATGTTGGGCATATGTCACATGACCTCTCCTCTTCTCTCCGCAAGGGAATGACGCATTATTCGAGATACCCATGCATCGCCGAGCTACGCAGCTAGTTTCTAATTAAAATTTAAAAGAAATGTCTTCGATGTGCGCATTAACTGAATTACGATTAATGTTCGTAGCTATAACTCCAATTGTCTGCACTGTGAAGCGCCAACACACACACACATCAGCAGATATACAAACTTTAGAGAAACAATCAAATCCCCGGAATCCGAAATTTCGGCTAATCCGAACAACTTTTTTTAATTTTCTGAAAAAATGAAGAACAAAAATCATGAATCAGAAACAAAAATAATGTTTATTTCTAACTTAAACGAAGCACTTGAATTGCTATTTAAGAATGAAAACCTTAATTAATAGAAAGGAAATCGCGGTTATCTTCTTCTGAAGTACGGAAATAAGCCTGCTGGAAGATGCGAACCGCAGTTAGCTCTTTCCGTATTCTTTTCATAGAGGACTCGAAGTCAATAATCTACTGCATTTCGTTTATCAACAGTGTTTTACCAAATTTTTCGAATAATCCGAATTTCATGGAATCCGAACTGAGGAACACTCAATTAGTCAGGATTCGCGAGGATCTTGTGTATCTCAAAAAATGCAAACGACTTTTATTAGACTCTTTTATTTAATTTGGCATTTTTGTAAATATGGAATTTTGTAATCAATTTTTCACTCATTTCTTGATGCGATTTAATTCGATTGAATGTGGATTCCTTTTGCGTGGAGGCTTCTGGTGTTAAAATATAAGTTGAAAGTTTGAATTTTAAGAACAGATAGAAGTAAATAATTTTTTAAAAAACTTTTTACACTTTTGAAATCAAAAATAAAAGTGTATTTTTAATAAATGTTATTAACTTTTCTTAGACCAGATACGAAGCGTACTCTTGACCACCCTAACTTTGATGCCTGGATCTTCAGCAATGACACGGACAGTTAAAAGACGATTTGCACGAGTCAAATACACTCTTCCTCGACATAAAGATAGCCCGTTGGCTTAGAAGTGTGCCCAGTTTTTGGACAGTCTATAATGGATGTTCTTTTCGATTTCGAGCATCGGTAGCATTCAAAGCATTGGGACTAACTAAACCAATAATCTAAAATTACAAATGGTGGGCATTTGTGGCAACTTCTGAACTGTTTCAGTGAAATGTTTTGCCAATTTTATGAAACGACTAGCAGAGTACCCAGAGTTGTCCGGTCTTATTATGGTCAAAATATTTTAATAGAAAAGAAACCGAACAATATTTATAGATAACATAATGCTGATAAATATTACTTTTTTGCGAAAATATTTCTCAATTTTTTTATAAAATAATTCATAAATTATTAGTACAAAAAGTTTCTTTCGATTGTCATAAATCATAATATAGAATATTACATTTATTTATTGCATTGTCAGCCAATATTTTTGGGAGGGTGCATCTTATTATTTCAGGAACGCAGGACATAAAACTTCCATGCTAATTGGTCCATTTGATAAATCTCTTCCTATGACTCACCTTCACTCAACCCAGAAAAATTTGAGAAATAGCCCATTTCTCAATACAGTATATTTGTTGTTGTTGTTGAACAATACTGCAGTTATTCTTCAACTAAAATTTGAACAATGAAAGTGTCTAACGGGTCTATTCTGGTACCCCCGGTTTGGGGGGGGGGGGGGG
>BGPR01019120.1:10883-29792 GCA_013235015.1 Araneus ventricosus
CCCCCCCCCCCCCCCCCCCCCCCCCCCCCCCCCAACCGGGGGTACCATAATAGACCCCTAAATCAAATAACAAAACATGCTGCGACAAAATTGCCCCAGTCGTTCTAAATAAATACTTCTACATGTCTTATCGGTAGTTATAATCTTAAAGGGTTGATTAAGAACGATTTAAGCCATCCATATTTTTTGTTCTGCTTAACTTACACTAAAGGACTGAAGCAAGAAGTGTATACTCTTGCGGCGTTACTGGACAGTGATCGACGCCATACGATTCGTGAGCTGGCCCGAGAGACAGGTTTAGCGCACACGACTGTGCTTCACATGCAGAAATGGCTACGATACAACGCTGCTCGTAACCACTTCGAGCGCTGTGAGTGCGAAAGAGAGGCTTTCTTACGCCGTATCATTAGGCTGGATGAGACATAATAGGCCAAATCGTACGAGCGACACATGAAACGCCAATCGAACGAATGGCGTCTTTACGGGTGACCAAGAAGTCGAGTCAATCGGAAGTTCGTGAGACCCCAGCAATGTAAAAGTTATTTTTTATTCTCGTGTACGACTGTGATGGTTTTATCCTAGCACATACCGTTCCCCCACAGCAGACCATCAATGTGCAGTATTACTGTTCATTTTTAATACAACCTGCGACCACCTTTGATAATGAAGCGGCGGCACTTTCTGCGGAACTCACCCATCATTTTGCAGGGCAATGCTCAGCCGCATGCAGCGCAAGCTGTGGCTGACTTTTTCGATGGATGGGGCTGGGAAGGGCTGTACCATCCACCATACTTCCCGAACTTAAGCCCTTGTGACTTTGACTCGATTCCTAAAATGAAGGAACCAATTCGTGGCATTCGCTTCAGAACGGTTCCAGAGATTCTTCATGCAGTATACCGCTCCATTCGAACTATCAACTCAACAAGCGCTGCTAAAGGTATCCTACAATTTTCACATCGCTGGCAACGGGTTGGTGACTGCATTGAAGGACCGTAAAACTCCATAAAATGTATCTCTTTTGTGTCTGTCGTAAATAAGTTGTTGCCACTATTAAAGTTCCAACTCTCATATATACCCTGTATCATCAAAAGTGCCTGAGTCGTATAAATTTTTATGTCAATCAACACATTTGTTATATGTATTTAAAAGACTTAACCCCATCCTACCCTCACGTATTCGGTTAGCGTTTATTTGCCCTTAGAATATTTTAAATCTACCACTGAATAACATATGTAACGAATTTCATAAAAATCGCCCTAGCCATATCCAAGAGCAAGACTAATCGTCCCAAGAATTTGCATGTATTTTGAAAATTCCTCCACTCTTTTCTGAGGAATTTGATTAGAATTTATTTACTTACAAACTACTTTTAGTCAGCCTATGAGAAGTATATGCCCAGTATCACCAAATTGTGACAGCCAAATTAAATTCATGCCAATATGAGCATTTATTAAATGTATTTTAAAGATTTTGCCCCACTTTATCCTGACGAATTGTTTATATTTCAATGATATATTTTCTAATTTAAATAAAGAAGAAGGATTAATCCAATGTAAAAACTGTCTTAGCTGTGTCCATAGAAGCTTCAGTGGCGCGGAAGAAGACTATATGTGAATTTTGTAACTAATATTCTTAAATTGCCATATAAAATAAAAATAGTTGTAACTTTTCCACTGAAAATTACAGTTTTCCCAATTTCCCATAACGTTAACATGTGAACCCGGTTTTACTCTACTAGTGGGGTAAAACCGGGTAATTTAACTTTTTTCATAGAAAAATAATTGATAAACAAGTAATGAAACTGTGACTTTTCTGGAAAGATATATTGTACTCCAAAAAACAATGGATATTTTAACGAAATTTCACAAGCTCTATATCGAATATTTTAGCTCCAACTGGCCTTCGAATCTTAGCTAACCGGATTTACCCCTATATATACTAGGAATCGTTCTTAAATTTTTTCAAAATATTTCTACATCTAATATAATCATCTGGCGACACTCAGGATTTGATATCTGATTATTGAATGAAAATAAGTTTATTTTTAAGGAGATTTGAATTTTAACTTGGTCGGTTTTTCAAAATGGCAAATGTAATTGAGCAAAGAACATGCATTAATTATATCTTTTGCGGTGCAATTTCAGCTCCCAAAACAGTTTAAATGCTGTAAAAAAGCCGTTAAAGACTACTTTTCTTTATCAAAGAACATTTGCTTTTTTCTTTGCATTCTCATTACAAATTATTTATTTCATGAGAATTTGGGTTACTTTCCTTTTAATATTTTGACTAAGAAAAAAAAGAAAGGTAAGATCTACTCTTCCCAAAATGTATTATTTTCAAATGCCTGACAGTTACTTCTTTTTTAATAATATTCTGGTTAAAAAATACCGTACAGCAGACAAATTTGAATTTTATCTTGAAGCGATTAACCGCTACATTTTCTTTAGAATTAACAAGGGTAAGGTTTTTATGTTGACAAAAGTTTTGCAGTGGGACTGTACAGTGCTTTTTAGCTCTGACTGATATTTTTAATATTCTTCTGGAAACTGGTTTTTGAAATTTAATTTCCTTTAGTAAACCCAAACGGATATTTCAAACATTTAACCTCCAACCAAAATGATTTTATTTTTTGGTTTGTTGAAATTAAATTGGCCGAAGTGAAATTAAGATACGTGATATATATGTATATAGGTAAATTTTGTAAAATAGAAATGAAAAGACATGAAGCAACTGCGCATCCATGTTGTTTCCTCATTAAGAGAACATTCCATGTCAGCACTCGGTATAAAATCTTATCTAATGATATCTTATTCATCGCTGTAGACTTTTATTATTTGAGAAAATTGACAACAAAATAATATATAGGATGATCTACATATTTTGCAGCTTTTCTTTTCAGATAATGTTTTGATGTTAAATTTGGCCTTCCGCAGACAAGAAGGTTTACAAAAATTTAATTAAGTTCCTCATAAATTTCTATTTTCATTAAATTCGTATTTTCCAGTCTTATCAAACTACAAAAGTGAAATTATAAATAGATGTACATCCCGTAGTAATTGTTTAACAACCAGGAAAGCCATTATTCCGAACGAACAAGCTGGTCGCCAAGGATGGCTATTTTATTAATAAAATATTTAAATATTTGTTTTGCTATTAAGTGTGATTTGATATTTTAAGAGTTCTAACTTATATTGAGATAAATAATGTGCTTCATGATATTTTACCATTACCCTTCCATTTTACCTTTTAATCATCCACAGTAATATAACATTTGATTGGAGAGTGCTTGTATTTCTAATTTCTGAGCTTTTGGACGATTCAAAATTGCAACTGTTGTACTTTATGAAAATTTTAAAATTACCATTAAGCCATCTGCTGCATTTATTTAAAAGCGATATTTTTATGACAGTGTCAGATATTCGATGAATAAAGTTGGCATCTTTTCAAATAATGAAGATAATCGTGAGAATGAAGTAAGATACTAATCAGTGGAGAAAACTGGAGTTTCTGTTTATGTCCTTATACATATACATGGTAGCTTATATTATATGAAACAAAATGTATCTCTGTTAATCTACGTACAGATAAACCAAGTTTATTGAAATTGAATTGAAAAAGCTTTGCTATGTATGTATAATACCGGCAATGTATGAAAAGCTGGCATCGTGTAGAATACCTGTCATTATGGACAAAGTAAGGAGCAATTAATATTTTACAAATTTTCCAGGTATTTTGTGCAATGACAAAAACTAACCAGCAAAGCAAAAAGCACTTCTGATAATGATGTTTCTAATATGAAGTGGTAAGGCACGTGACTTCTGACGCTCGCCTCAGACAGGAAAATACCTGTTTCAATTTCAGTTTCTGTTTAAAAGTAACGAAATACGGGGCTTAGAATTTCTGAAAATCGCATATATTTTCAATAATACCTTTTCAAGACTCTTTTAACTCTTTGCATGAGCACTATGCCATTCTATATAATGCCTGATATTACATTTAATGCTTAACCTATATAATGAAAGGATTTATAATGAAGTGGAGAATGTCACTGGTGAAATGCTTTGCTACTTTTTGAATTATAATGAAACTTATTTACCTTTAAAAAAATCAAAGTAAAGTTTACTTGTATTTTGTGTGATTTGGAAGATTAAATTTGGTTTCGAAACTTTGGGAGCGTTAATTTGGGACCAACCTTGCAATTTTCAGCAGTGATCAGTCAACGAAGACAACGCATCAGCCGTATGCATACTTTCTCCATACTTTCACATCACAACGACTTTTCTATGACAGCAAAAGGTAATGAACAGCAGATTTATTTAATTTAAGTATGACAATCAATGCGTCCATTATTGCAATCGATTTCTATATATTTGCGAAATGATGGCTACACGGTTTTATAAGTTTCGAGAAATCTTTAAATTGCAGTGAAATATGAACTTTTAAATCTTTTGTTGCTGAAGCAGTTTTTGAATTCAATCGAGAGTTCTTTCAAGAATATCTGAGTCTTTTTTTATATATTTTCCGAAAATACATACGAGTTCATATAATGGTTTTGTCATAAGATTACTTGAGAGTCCTTAGTCTGTAAGAGAATACCGCTAGGCCATGATGCTAGTAGCAGATATACTATTTATCAAAATATGACATTTTTTTGCGTCAAAGATCGACTGAATACCTCGTTGAAAGAGAAGCATTTCTAATACATCGAATTTGTGATATTTCTGGACATCAGAACGCAGTCTCGTATTCTCATGTCTGTAAAGCATAGCATGTCAACAGCACTCGTTGTTTCCAGGTGGTCACAACCTTCCATATACTGACCGTTATAACTGTGGTCGTCAGACATAAACAGGTATTTTAAACATGGCATGGTTGTTGACTAATATAAACCTCACAAGAAGGAATATCCGAAAACAAATAAGGCAAATGAATGCAACTACCGGATTGCCTTCAGATGTTAGTGGGAAATAACATGCTTACTCCTCTTATTTGTCTACATTTCTTAATTTTGCCAAAGAATGAATGATAATCTTGAATTTTCTGCGCTGCTAAATCTGTAGAGAATAACTTCAATAATTCAGAACAAGTGCAAATGCCTTTCATTCTGCTCTCTATTTCGGGATAAAGCCTTTCCTTATACGTCTGTTATTTGTTTCAAATATTAATTCCATGTGTCTAGTTAATTCAAAGGGATTTTAACTTTTCCATGCTTGAACTAATTTACATGATTTATTAAATACTCCTGATATTCACATCATAGAAACCGCTTGCCCTTGAGAATGCGTCTTTTTTAGAAATTTCAAAACATTGTTTTAATATTGATACATAATTCATTGAAATAAAATGATTTTTAAAGCTATACGACTGCAACTTTATGCGAGAAACAGCTTGAAACTATTCATTAAATCTGAATATTTAATCCATCTTGAATAAACAATTAGAAATATTTAAATTGCGTGTAAGAACATTGCATGTAATGATTAGTTTAATAAACTTATTAAACTTTAATTTGTTTTGAAGTTAGAAACTAAACACATGCAAGGTAATTGAAAAAAAAAATCGAAATTAATTTGTTTTGGAGTTAGCAAATAAACGCATGCAAGGGAATAAAACAAAAATCGGAATTAAGACTAATTCGATGTTCAAGATAAATAATTCCTCATATTGATATTTATAAATTATAAATTGTAAGATTCGCTTTATATTTTACTTATAACTTTAGGATGTAAGGTGTTTGTTTTATTCTCTTTTTCTGAAGGAAAACTCATCGCTGTACATAATGAAAGCTTTCAACTTTTGCTTTAATAATTTATATGAAATTTGAAAGCTTTAGATAATGAAAGCTTTCAAATTTCATCTCAAAATTATAGTAAGAAAACTGGTTTGAAAGATCCTACGCGGAATGTGCTTCAGAATATTTGAAATAATTTTTCTAACTATTATAAATGAATTCAGCACAGTAAAGACTTTGAAAAGATTTAATGTTCGATGGTAAGCATAGGTATTCCTTGCAGTTTTATCCTCAAAGAAAATGAACTGACATGCAAGGGATATATCTCGCTTCAATTATAGTCTGATTAAGATTTCAGCTTAGAAAATAATTTATTTCTTTCTTTTAAATATTTTTCGCACATGTTATGATCAGAATTTTATTTCTTAAAAGGCTAAGGTTTCAAAAAAAACTTTTGCCTTTCAGCAAGAGACAAATTATTCGAATCATATTTTTTTCTACATTCTATTATAATAGTTTTTTTTTGGAGCGAATATATTACTTTTTCTAAAAAATAAACAAAATAAACTGGATAAATTATAATCGATAAGACAAATTTCCACGTGTTCTTCGGTCCCAAGTCGTCGTTTGTTTTAATTTTTTGTCTTAAGAGCAAAGGAACACGATAAGGGAAGTTTTATGATCACCCGGGGAATGAAAGTGGAGAAAACGTGTGAAAAGTTTAAAAGAAACTAACTTTTCTTGGGCTATGACGTTTTAAACGATTCAGTAATCTGTGTATTTGTATGAAGGATGGAAAAGATCTGCGAGGGTCTTCTGAACTTTATGTACCAAGCGTAGTCAACAAAAGGAATTGAAACGAAAATTTTATTAACATAATTGAATACAGAATCTCTACCAAGAACTCAATAAAACAGTTCCTAATTTTTTATTTTCATAAAAAAATGTATAATACTTTTATTTGATTAATAATAATTTTTTTTATTTGGAAAATGTGACATTTTTACTTCTTAATCAATTATTTTTGTATAAATATTATAAGGTTATGCAATATTTTTTCTTACTATCAAGTGTACACATGTATATAATTAAAATTTAATTATATTAATTGATTAACTGGTTACTAAGTTCTTAAAATATTAACGTAGTGTACTGTCTTTGAGAATGCACAAGTATACAAAATTTCAAAACACTTAACACAAACAAAAATCAAGAACTGAGTGAAAAATCGATTACGAAACTCCATCTTCACAACATGTAATAATTTAAGTTAAATAAAATTTTGCAGGAAAAATATTCATGGAAGTTTACAGAAACGGCTTAGGGAGTCTTAAGCGCAAAGTCTGTTGTTGATAAATGGTTTAGAAATTGATAACAATATTTTGAAAAATCTGATTTCTGATTAACATCAATTTATGCAAATTCTTTTCGAAGATGCAGGTTGAAATACATTGTAAGATTTAACCACTAAATGTCAACAAAACTGACTTCAAACACTGCATGCAACAGTATCTCATAGGAAATATCGAACAATGAACCATCAGAGAAAATCTTTATAAATAATTTATTTTAAATTTTACTTTTTACTTTCTCGTGTACGAAGTATACAAAGAGAAAGTATTGCAATCGTAAAAAAAATTCGAACCTTGAGATTTTGATGAATCTCTACTTTTTAGACCTCCCTTAATTCGAAACACACAATTTTAGAACTATGTCTGTTGGTGCGTCTGTGAACACGATAACTCAAAAAAGGTTAGTGCTAGAGGGATGAAATTTGGTATGTGATCTTTACACATAGTTTTTAAGTTTCTCTCAAATTTTGGACAAATTTCACGTTCACGGGAAGTTTGTATATCTGTCTGTGTTCATGTGAATAAGATAGCTAAAAAACTTAACTAGCAAGATAAATAATATTTGGTACACAGTTTTATAATCTGTATTTTATGTCTGTATAATCGCATAATAGTGAACACGATAACTCCTAAACGCTGTGACTTAGATTAATAAAAAAATGGTATAAGATCCGCTAACATTAATTGTAGATACGTGCCCAATTTTCGTTTAAAAAAGGCGTTCAAATTGCATATTCGGTTTCTTCGCCATTCTACGATGCAAAAAAAAAAGTTGCGAAGGATTCGCGCGTTGTTTTCCTGTGTTAGGGAATGGCTCATGTTACTGGCGTTAGGTATATTTTTTTCCCAACACGTGTGACCACTCCGGTGGTTTTAACAATGCTTGTTCCCAGGCAGCAAAGACTGATCGGTAAATAGTTGGCCAAGCGTCGCCTTGATTGTTAAATGATCGGCATATTTCAAATGAATCGTTATAAGATCGCCCCGATGCCGCTCTGCGACCTTCCTTTATCAGAAGAATAGCAAAAGGTCGGAAACGCGTCGCGAGCGATGAGATTCTTTTTTAGATGATTGGTTATTGGTCGGCAAGGCAAATGTAGAATCGTCTCATAGATGGCGCTGTGAAGAAACGTTGGACTTGTTCTTTTCTTTTCAATCTTCTTCTTTTGCTACCGGCTACAGGCGACTCTCCAGCTCCATGTTCTTTTCAATAATATCGTCGGTAAGTAAATAATTTACTTTGTATATTTATTTGTGTATAATTTCATTACTAATATGACTTTATAATATTTCTAAATACTAATTTAGCAGAATATATTCGATACTGAAATTTGAACTAAATGATTTGTTTTATGTTATTCATGAAAAGAAAATATGTGATGGAAAAAACAATATCCCTTTTTTCGATTAAAGAATGGATTTAGTGAAATTAAAATTTTTAATTACTTTTAAGTTATCCACAACCTGGCCAGAAGTGTAGTTATGAATCTGAATAATTTAATGTGCTGTTTAAGTTTTGTTTCCTCACAAATGATGTCAAATATTATTTAAGATAAACTTAAATTAATATTTTAAATAATATTGATTTGTAATATTGATACATAATGTATAACTGTGTTTTTAGGTATGCGGAATTTTATTATTTTGCCATTTAACTTTATATTATTCGTATTCAGAATTATATCCTTATTATTTTGACACTTATAATGAAGTACTTCATAATAATAACTACTTCATTTTATTGTATTATATTATGCAATAAAATGAAGTAGTTAGTTTTCATTTTATTGCATATTTTCATTTTCTCAAATATCATGGTGGCCATTAACCAACATGGCGGCTCTGAGATAGAGTCAGTGCATTTTCACAATCCTTTGTAATCCATGTTTATCATTTTTGAATCGTGTTCTAAGCATGATTATTTTTAATCTAGACATCGTCATGTTTTATTTCATATATTTTTTGTGTTGATTGAGTCTGTAGTTAACTTTTTATGAGTTATTTTATTTTTAGGCTTGATCGTCCTATTTGAAGTGTCATGGCCGTCATAAGTAATAACTTTACCACATCAATCCATTTTTAACTATGCGGAAATTTCACTTGTTAATGCAATTTCTCATTTAATTATTGTCGATTATACATTATTATATACTCCGACACTGTTTTTATTTCTTAAATTTTATTTTTACTATCGTTTTGATGCCTTTATACTTCCGTTGACAGAGTATTGCGTCATCTTCCTAAATTGTGGAATTTTTATTTTGTACTTGCTCAAATCTCACTATTTTTAATCAGTATATTTTTCTGACATTTTTTATATATTTCTTTAATTTTCTACTTTTGGGTTACTATTATGTGTTCCACTTACCTTTATGAATGCAAAGTGGGTTTTAAGCCCATCGCTATTAATTATTTAATTATTCACGTTTTTCTGTCTTCGCCCATGTGCATCGACATCAGTTGAATAATTGTTTTGCATTTGAAAGCAATTTGAGTATACATTTTTTCATGATTGTTTTTTTTTTTTTCTTTTTTTCTCTAGGTTGAAGATATTTGCTGAAATCAGGTGATGTGTATTATATAATATATATATATATATATATATATTAAATTAAATTATCTATCCCTTAAAATTCAATAATTATATCATACTTTGCATTTTCTCAATTTCTGCTAATATCTACTACAATGGTTTGTTTTTAAATGTGGCTTATAATTGTTTTTCTTGCGTATATTTTCAGTGCAAGAATTTTGGGTCTGTTGGAGTCTCAACAATAAACAACGTAGTTCGCCGTATAATGCAGAATATATCGCTAAACCCATTACGCATGCCGTGCAACTGGAGGGGAATGGAGGACTGAAACTTGCTTTTTCAAGATTCAGCAATATTTGTAAAATGCTCATGGGTATGTATATATTTTTTACCAATTTGTTGCTTAATACACTATTTTAGGTTTGGGTTTTATAATTTTTAAGAAAATTTTCTTTAAATACTTATAGGTAGCATTGTAAAATTGAAATAATCATACTGAACTTTGACATTCTGACGAAAACCAAATTGCATAAAAGTAAACTTAATAGTTTCCTCTTTAAAGTATTATTTGTATTAAATTTTTCTCTAATAATTAGGAAAGTATTTTATTTATTGCAGGGGTGATTGTGTTATGGTATTATACTGGAAATCCGGTATTTTCTGATCTGCGCATAATGAATGAATACATATCCTTAATCACCCCATAATTGTTTGCATATAATTTCTTACAAAAACTAAGTATAAAATGTGAATTTGACAAAGCAGATTGGTTAAATTTTATTTGCCGTTCTAGATTCTTTTTTCTTTTCCTTTCTTTTTTTCTAGATGGGATTCTGTCTATTATTCTTATATGGAAAAGTATAAAACATGGGGTTAATAAAAGAAAAATGTTTTTATTCTAGCTTTTATTTATAACATTTTTATTATTTTTTATATTTCAGCGTCGGTGAGGGAGCACTCCATGTTTGAGAAAACGACAGACTACGACGTAGAAAATAGTGTGAAGAAGTGGTTGGTCTACGTAAAGGACAGATAGGGGGCACATCCCATCGAATAATCATCTCTACAAATGTTGGAAAATAAAATGATCTCGTATAAATAAATATGTGAAAAATTTTTCTATCTTGCCAATAAATGATTTTCACAAAATCTTGTTCTTTTTTATTATTTGTAATTTAGTCGTTCTAGTTATCGGGATTATATTCATGGCCAGATTTTTTAATAGTCAAATAAAGTGAATTTATTGATGAACACAGTAACTGAAAAACATTGATGTTTTCTTAATGAATAAATCAAGAGACAGTGTGAATGGGAATAAAGAAACAAAATGATCAAGCAGTGTGTAAAGAACAAAAGTGAAACTGCTCTCTCGTAATTTTTAATAGGTTGAGATATAAATGAAGGAGCAAATAAACTGAAAATTTATATTTATTTCAATAAGAAAGCAATATTGGCATAATTAATATTACAACAGCATTGTAAATAGATTTTTGGTTACTGATTGTATGTATACATATTACTTTATGATTGATTGAGGAAGGAACTTTCTAAAAATGTATTATATCTGGGGATTCTGCACACCTTTCAATAGTTAATGTTTTGTATATCAAAAATTTTAAAGCTTAATTAAATTTATTATTTGAGGTAAAATAATTTGCATAGGTTGTTATTTACTCGACTAATTTTTCAATTTAAAGACGGGTTCTTTTATAAATTGATGAAATAAAAATATTTAATGCTGTATTTCTTCAATAAATTAAGAAGATATAATTAACAGGAATGATATAAAAATAGTATAAAATTTATACCTCTTTTTATAGGTTGAAACATAAATAAAAGTAATTTCTTTTTCAATAATAGGAACAATATTAGCATTTATAATAATAGAACTGTGAACAGATTCAGAGTTACTGATTATAATATATAAATATTAGGTTGTTATAAATTGTGAGCAGGTTTTTAAAAACCTGTTAGCTTCAGCCCACCCTGCAATTTATTGTTTTATTTGTTAAAATTATTTGTATAGTTATACAATAATTGTAAATTAAATTCCTTAGCAGATGTTTACACACGTTATTTATCACTAATATTAAAAGCTTTGTTAAAATTCTACTTTTGATTAGTAGAAAAAAAAACTATTACAAGACATATTCCGCATTATAATATAAAGGAAATGTCGGCTTCAATGAACTTTTCTCGTCTATTGATTAAATCACTTGTAACGCGTAATTATTAAACTTGAGTGAAAAAAAAGTAAAGCATGAACCTAAAAATGCTTGAATTTACGTCGGTAATGGGTACATTTGACCTTTCCTCATTATTGCCTTATAATCGGTAATCGTCGGAAATGCATCGGCCAAAGCTCGTAAAACCGTTTGGGGCGATTTTTTCCCGGCCATTGGTTAATGCATACCCACCTACCAGGCAGCGCACAGTGTGTAATTTCGGCAATCCATGTGGAAAAAATTAAAATTTCGACCTCTTTAGAAATTATAAATCGCTATATATTTCTATAGCAAAATATCTGTTGCATATGAAAAAGGGGTTTAGTTTTTCAAAATATCGCCAGGGGGTGCTATTGTACTCGTCCGAAAAGGCGCGAACTTGCACCTGCCGTTCTGAGTCATAACTGCCAGTTCTGTGAGCACAGAATTCGTTGACGTTGCATTCGAGAACTACTGTTTGTAAATATTATTTATTTTTACACCTACATTTCTGCAATCTTTTCTATCCATCGATGTTTTTTTTTGTTTTTTGAACAGAGTTTATTGCCGTAAAACAGCCTCTAAAAGCGGCGAGTCATTTTTTTGTAATGTGAAAGTGAAATCATTAGTTTATGTAAAGTTTTGGTTTAGAGTACCACCGAGTACCACTTTGCGGTTGAGTAGACATGAAAGATAGAACATTTATAAGTTTACATATTGAAAAATATCTTGCGAAAACTTGCGATTTTTTTTTATCCTTTTCTGCAGAATGGCACATTCAATTTCTCGGAGACATCTTTTCGAAGTATGGATGAAAAACACGAAATGTTCAAAAGTAGACGCATTGATTGCGTTTATTATGCAAGAACTTTGAACTATTTCGAATTCGGAAAGTGCTGTGATAATCTTGAAGAGTAGAATTTAAAAAAATCGCTAAACGATCAGTAGCAAATGGGAAAATGTTGGAAGATATCGGCAACGTTTTCTTCGAAATTATTAATCTTGGCTAAGCAGCAACGTCACATTTTCTGATTATTTGTATAAAGCTATACCATTTACTGCAGATCCCTCCATCACCAATCCTGGCCGGCCAATAAAAACTTTTGATGCTTGTTCTTCCAAAGCAAAAAAAAAAAATGCAACATCTCCTACAGTCAACAATTGAAGAGCTCAGTACAGCTACGGAAATTCAGTTAAGGAAGCAAAGCAAAAGAGACTCTGCAGCACTAATCAAAGAACTCTCAGCTGCATTCCCAAATAGAGGTACAACTATTAAGAAGGCTCGGATGTCTTTCCTTCAAAAGCCAGCGACATTATCGCCAGAACAAACACTTGTGTTAATGGTATATAATGGTTTGTCCACTAGTCAATACCAAAGAATACGTGAGAAAGCTGAAAATCTGAATTGCAAAATGTATCCTCTCTATCATAAAGTTAAAGAAGCTAAGCAGTTATGTTATCCACACAGTATTAGTTTGACAGAAACATCAGCAGAAATAACTTTGCGGACACTCGTTGACCACAATGTTTCACGTATTTGTCACATCGAATTTTATTACTGAAAAATTACGTTTGTCCACAAATATTGCTTTTGAAGTTATTATGAAATGGGGATGTGATGGATCCGAGCAAAATCGATATAAACAAAAGTGTTTTGAGGAAAATTTCAGTGACTAAAGTCTTTTCAGCATTTGTGTATTTCCACTGCAAATTCATAGTGGTGCAGACGATTCCAAAAGTGTAATTTGGAAAAACCCAGTTCCGTCTTCGACTAAATACTGTAGACCTATTAAATTTATTTTTTCCAAAGAATCAACTGATTTAATTACTACAGAAGTTGAAAAAATAAAACACCAAATAAAAGAACTCGAAGCGACAAAAATTTTCTTTGATGATTTGGAAATTTCTGTAAGCGCCAAGCCTGATATATTTTATGGTCGAAGGAAAAGTTTGTAATGCTGTATCATCATGTTCATCCACCCAAACATGTTACTTGTGTGGGGCGAAACCCAATGAAATGAACAACTTACGTGTCATCTCCAAAAAAAAAAAGAATTGAGCAAAGAATTTCTTCCGTTTGGTATATCACCCCTCGACCAATGGATAAGGATAATGGAATGCGTTCTTCATATAGGCTAGAAATGAAAACATGGCAAGCACGAGGAGCTGAAAAAAAGAAAAAGTATCTCTGAAGAAAAAAAGGAAGTTCAAGAGAGATTTAGACGGGAATTAGGTCTTTTAGTTGACATGCCAAAGCAACAAAGTGGCAACACTGCCCGCAAATTTTTTAGACATCCTGAGAAAACGGCAGAGATAACTGGAGTGGAGTTGAACTTGATCAAGAGTTTGGAAATTATTTTCGAGTACATAAACTGTAACATGAAAACCAATTCAGACAAATTCCCAGAATTTACGAGAGTGTCACAAGACATACACCTCCGAAACTACAGTTAGTATCCAATGCCTCTGTAAGCCTACATACAATTTTATTTCACGGGAGAGACATAATTGAAGCGTTTATTCTTCCGATTGGATCATACTCTGAAGAAGCCCAGGAGGCAAGAAATTAACACAATAGGCAATATAGGGAACTATTCACAAGGACGTCATCCAGGATAAACACAAATGCAGATTTGCTACACAGATTGCTCATCACATCCGATCCCTATACAGCAATTTTTACGGGCAGCTCCAAAATCCAAAAAACAGAAAATGGATCGAGAAATGAAAAAAATTGTTAGAATTAAGTTTATCAGCTGAGGAAGATTCCGTCATCGTGTCTGAGAACTCATCAGAAGAGAGCAGTAGCTCAGAATGAAAACATACTTATCTAATATTCTAACGTGCGTGAAACACTTTTATACGATTGTTTTCACTCAATGTCAATTTGCAACTTTTTTCCACTTTTCTGATTATATTTTTAGCTCGATTTTCTCAAATATTTACTATTACATATTAAGAAGATATTTTATATGAGAAAATACGCTTACTTTTCTTCTATTTCTATAACACCAGTGTTTCTCATATAACATGTCTCCATGCGTATGTATACATGGAGCTAATATTTATGTTATTGTAGAAACGTTTTTAAAATTTCCTCGTATATTAAAATAAGTTGTTCAGCTAAACAGATTTGTATTTTATTAGCAGTATTTATCCTATAAACCGAACAATCAACTTTTGTTTTTGAAATATTAATTTTTTCCACCTAGATTGTCAAAATTACACACTGTGCGGCGTCGCGATGTTTGGCCGTTGCGTGGCCGATGATGCTTTGCTGCCTAGGTTTAGACTCCCTTCTCAGTAAAAGTCAAACGTATTCATTCAACTTCCTTGCTCATAACTTTGCGTTATGTTACTCCGTTCATTCTGAAGCATTGTTGTCTCTTCCTGTTGTCTGTTATGCTTACTACTCACGGTTCCAGGGAAGAGAGAGAGAGAGAAATATAAATAACAATAATCTATCCAGATTAACAAATGAGAATAAAATTGAAATAAATTTGCATTAACTTATGATGAAAGCTTACAACTATCATCGTGACAATCAACTATTCAAATGGAGCACAGTTTAAATACAATACTTAAGCTTGCTCCATGCAGCTGAATTTTATAAAATTGGCTCCAAATAAAGACAAATAAAATATCATGTCTGGAGCTACGTCATGCTTACTGAGATATTTGTTTTTATGTGTGCATAAGACAAGAATGTTTTTTCCACATTTTTTGAGTTCGTTAAAGGTATAAAATTGACACTGAGTTTTTTATTCTTTTTCTTTCAATTTCTACCTAGTAAGCTTTCGAATTTTCATATCCGTCGCTTTTCCGACAAACTTGGAGAAAATAATTTCTATAACAATTTTTTTCGTTTTAATTTCCTGTCCTGAGTTAGTTGGCATGAGAGTTGAATATTATCATGTCATAATTCCTAAAAAATATAAAAAAATAATAGATATTTTACCAATTTTATATTTTTGATGATTGATTTTTTAAATTCGTTTTATTCTTGTAACATTTCAAATGTGACAGTACGATTGTGAATTTTTAACATATCTGTCTCGCTTAATGCAATTGTTCCTGCGTTTCACTTGCATGAATTTTTTTTACCATATATTATTAATTACAATGAAAAAAGATGAATTGTTTTTTGGATATTTAATTACAATTTCATCATCAACATATGCTTAGAGCAATGTTATCAAATCTGGCTTCTGCATCATAGATTATTATACCTCAAATTCTTGAGATGGCCGTCTTAAAGAATTACTTAGACTCCATCAATGTTTTCTTATACGGGTGCCAATGTTTTCCAGCTAGACTGCGTTTTGCCACTGACAGAATATGTTTGCTTAAATTTATTCATCCATTTGTAAAGAGAATTCCTGATTCGTGCTTCTTTTTATGAAGAATTGTAGGTTTACGTTGTATATCAGTAGTAAATTTTTAAATTAGTTCAGCCAACCAAAGAACAAAGTTTATTTTCTCTCTGGAAAATAATTAATTTTTAAATTAAATACTAATAGAAAAGTAATATTTCTAAGGAATAAAAAAACTAAATACATCAAGCTTCATTACCTATTTTATGAATTCTTTATTTTACATATATTTTTATAAAATTACAACTTTTTTAAACTGAACTCGAATTATATAGACAGTTATTCTTTTTATCACAAAAGGTGTTGAAAGAAATAAAATGGTCGTAATTTTTTCTACATGTAATAACGTATTACATTCAAAATCATGTTGTTTTCGACCAGCGATATCTGTAGCAATAGCGAATCCTCTTTGGAGTACTAATTGGTCACACGTGATGTACAAATGTATTCCCAACACATTCCTGGCGTCTCAAACCCAAAGGTGTCTATAGATGTGTCACCGCTGATTGCTTATGAGAATGGAATCAAGACAAGACCGTGGTGATTTCGATTGGAGGCCGCATTGATTGTGTCGGCACAACTGCGATGAGCCTTAATTGGAAGTACGCGCCGGCAAAGGAACAGATTCCAAGCCGAAATTAGTGTTGCGCTTGAAAGGAAGATCGCCTCTAAAGTGGGAGATGCTGCAGTAGATGCAAACAGATATTGTGGTAGGAATACATATCAAAGGATTAAACTCAGTAATACATTAATATTGAAATTGCAGTGAAATTTTTATACTTAAAGAAAGAGTTAGGGCTGCTGTTGGTTTCATATACAGCCTCTGTTTCAGGGCTAGAGGATTCCAAGTTCAATACCCGATTCCACTGCAGAATCATTGTGCATGTAGGCTTGGTTCATGTCGAATGTAAAACTCCCTTCCCCTTATATAGCGCGGCCGTTTAGAGATAGACAAGTTGGCTCAGGCGTTGTCTTCATTTTCTGATCACGATTCAAATATTACAAGGTGCGTCCGAAGACAGCCCTCGTGCGTGTTGCTTCAAAACGGGATGTTACGTTTTAGCTGATAAATGCATTCAGGTTGTTTATAAAAATGGAAATTCATGCCAAGAACGATTTTGTATAAAGAAATTTATCCTCATACGGAAAACTGAGTTAATTTTTTTTTTATTTCGAAAATATGAAGTTGCTGTTGCCGGTATATGCGAATACTGTTTCCAATTGCTTTTCATTTTATTTTTCTTTGAATATCGAGAAAGGCTTTCAGTTGAAAGGGAAAAAATTCGCTGATGATGAATTTTATTTTTTTATTGATTATTCTTAAAAATTCTAAGTTTTCAAAATTCCTGAAATAATATATCATGCATTTTAAATTAGAGAGTGTAACTTGATTAAGACGAGGTTTTTCAATGTAAACGGACATGGTGAAAGTTCTATTTGCCGTTTCGGTCAAACATCCGCACATTGGCACCAGCTGACGTCTTTTCTTATGTTGTCATCTCAGAATAGTTGAAATTATGAAGTATGATTCAATACAGTCCTCATGTATCTTAAAAACTAAACCTTAAAATCAGCAAATAACACGAATTAAAATGAAAATCAACAATATCAAATGTTGATATTCATATGTGATATTTTTAAACTTGAAAAATTATTAATTTACTTATTGTGTTCTATCTCAGTGCAATATATCATTAAATCAGTTTTTCTGCTTTTCTCCTTAGCTTTTTTATTTATTAGCAGCAGGTTACATTATCTTTCTAAAAGGCACTCAAAGCACTCATTAGTGCCATTCGAGATAATTTTTTATTGTTAACCGCCGTATAAATTAGATACCAATAAGTGAAATATGATTGACATACGCTAATTAAGATTAATGGATCCATTGATCTTTTTGGGAATTTTCTTTTAACGGAAAATTTTAAAAAACACTGTTATAAAATGCTCGTCCATACGCTAATTTTGACTTATAATTAGGAAAATGTGATCTATTTCTGCGGAGGAGATAAGATTTTAGTGGTTTTATCATTATTTAAATTTAGGAATTAATGTTTAAAAAAAGATTCTTTTGAAAAGCGGTGGAAAATCATTTAAGAATAAAATAATGAGTTAATCAGAAAATTTAATTTTTTCGGATTTCCAATGTCTATTTTATAAATTCTGAAAGTATAATCTTAATAATTAATTTTTAATAAATTATTCGTATCTCGAATGTATGAAAAATGTTGACGATGGTACCAATTTTTCATAATTTGCATACGATTTCCATATTTTTTAGAATAACTAAAATGATTAGATCCGAAAATGAAGGATCAAACTCTAGTTTTCTGTTATTATATATAGTCAAACTCCAGTATAACGAACACTGGATATCACGATACCCCGTTTATAAAGACGTTAAAATTGGTTCCAGTTGAACTCCTATGCCACTAATGTATTTTCAAATGCTTGTAACGAAATTCAAAACCAAGGAATTCGGGTATAGTGAAACCAAATTTCCACTTCTTAATCTTAATTTCAGCTCTTTAACGAAAAATTACTACTTACTTTAATACTTCAGAGAAATAAATGTAAGTATAAATAATTTGTTTATTTCTCAAGAACAAATATATATTTTGATTTATTTTAGCCCGTTACTAATTGCAATTTTTTGTTCACACAGAAGAGCTTTTAAGGATTATAAGAAAATTTGTGTAGGCAGTATTTGAAAAATGAG
>BGPR01019121.1:0-29791 GCA_013235015.1 Araneus ventricosus
TGCTTGAACACAACGGCTTTACCAGTAATCTAAAATCTATTTCATTGCTTGTTTTTTTAAACTGTGAAATTTTTAGAATACAAGATTATCATTTTAATCTTTATATTTCAGTACCCTAATTTTTAAATTAGGATCAAAGTGGTTGAATGGCAAGAATGTTTCCTACAGAACATAAACCTCCGATTCTTGTGAAATCGTGAACCGCTAGCTTAACTTACCTGTAACTTTAACATAACGATATTTGTTTTGTTCACAGATGTGCTTTTGTTATTTACGAAATTTTAACTAAGTAACTACTTGCCCTCAAGTACTTTGATATTATTTAGCTGCATCCTTTTGACATCCAGCGTTTCATTACCTTTGTTGCTTTACTTGTGGGTTTTTTTTTTTCGCCGTCCGAGACCATCAATTTCGGATTTCTTCTGCATGGAAAGATTGATACAATACTTTTTGCGGAATGATCTAATCATTATGGAATCGTCGTTTTGGAACGAACTGTGTCTAACTTGGAACTAGGGGATAACAGCCTTTGTTGCTTCAAATCCCATAACTCTTAAATTCAAGTTCAAGGTTTGCTTTAATAAAAGATTGGTATACTTACATGAAGTTCTTTAATACTAAATTACTCACACTTTTTCTTAAGAATTTATTGAGTAATACCGTAAGGTGATTTCAAATCCTGTTATAGCGTGGCTTGGTCTCATCCATTTGGATTATTTCATATTATTCAAAAAGTACTTGCTTATTAACTGTATGCCATTGCCAATAGTTTTGCTGCATTTTGTTTGTCAATTGAAAAAAAGTTTGAAATCTACAAGTTGGAACACACTCTTATTAAAACAGCGCCAAAGCAAGATGGATGCTATGGTAAACAAACATGCATCGGTCACAGTTAAAAGTTAATTGTTTCATCTTTTTTCGAACCAATTGCGTTTGTGGTTTTGTTGTTGCACTATCTCCCATTTTAAATATTGAATTTCAACAGAACTACTAGCTTTCCTAGCTCATTGAATGTATGGAATCTGTTACTTTAAATTATTCTAATGAAGCAGGAAAAATTGTGCTCGCGATGCCTGCGGCATCTGAAATAAGCACCAGGCAAATTTTTT
This sequence comes from Araneus ventricosus, assembly GCA_013235015.1. NCBI lineage: Eukaryota > Metazoa > Arthropoda > Arachnida > Araneae > Araneidae > Araneus > Araneus ventricosus. The sequence goes on from BGPR01019121.1 coordinate 1,110, forward strand.
TAACTTAAGAAAACATCAGTGGCTTCGCTTTTAGCAAAGAGTGGGATCCTAGTAGCTTCGCTAGCTTAGTGAATGTACGGAATCAGTTTCTTTTAATTACTCTAATGGAGCAGCAGAGCTTTTGCCCTTAGTAGCGTTCAAAACAAGTACAACTTCAAAAATTCCATGCAAATGATTTTTATTATAAGGCAAAGAAAAAATCTCTCAATTATATGATCGGAAAAATATATAATCACTAAATAAACCCAAGTTCTATTTGTAATTTTTTTACTAATTGAATTCATTCTAATTAAAATACATTTTATTATTTAATTAAATATTTTAAGTTATTTAAAAATCTATGTAGTATGTAAACTCAAATCACGCAAAACGATTGCCATGACGTAAGCAATTTAGCCGATGGGTTGCCAATGGAACTAATCCGCTCGATTCCCCAGGTAACAATATTGGCGATGAAATCGGTGTGTTCCAACTTGTAGATACCAACCGAAAAAAATAACATTATAATATTGATAATATAAAACATAATATAAACACAGTATATAACACTCGTGAATATACAATTGGCATTTGATAGGGTCAGGTGGTGTAAAATGGGTCACTTTTTAGCTATTTTCACATTCAAAGTTTTGTAATAATAAAATCATAAAATTTTCCTGTTTTTTTCAATTGCATCTTGACATTACCTTCCTTCAGGACATTTTTATGTAATTTTAACAATTATTTTTTAATTATAAATTAATTAAACTTATCTTGAATAGCTTTGACTCATTTTATCCCATCTTGGGGTAAAATGGGTCATAATGCAAAATGATGTGTAAAGAATATATTTAATTAAGAAATACATTAAAATAATAAGGTGGTCTGTTACATATTCTGCTAAACAATACAATCTTCAAATTTTAAAGTAGTATTGTTCACAGTTATTACAAAATGGCTCTTCTAAAACTTTTACAACATCAGTCTTTTCTACTCTATCAATGTCCTCTTTTTCAGGAAAAACATAAAAATTCCGTATTCTTGATTTGTTTACATACTTTACATGTATATCAGCACCATCAATATATGTCATTTGACCAACAAATTTTTTCATAGACTTTTTCCTCTATATTCAATAACTATCCATTTTCCAGGAAAAACTTCACTTATATTCTTGACCATCTTGCAATCAGATCAATTTGTTTTGGAGCAAGCTTTTTTCCTGTTCATGTTTTAACTGTGGCACTTCAAAGTTCATATTTTTCTTTTTCAGTCATTCCAATTCTTCATGAAGACGTTCAATTACATCGGGTTCTGTCATTACTTTTCCAGCTCTGTGTTGGACTCTTCTTTTTAGAATTAATAATACCAGCTTTAGTGGCACTTGATTGTACAGGTGATATAGTTGTTAAATTAACATTGTTTAAATTTAACATTTTTTATATGTAACAATTTAAAATTAAATTTATAGTGTAAATTTAACAAAATTTATTGCAGTTAGACCTATACAAAAAAAAAAAAAAGAAAAAAAAAATCAGCTAAGCCTAACTATCACCCATTTTACCCCATCTAAAACAGACTGAAATAAAAAAAGAAAATATTTGATATTTTTCATACTTGATTGGCTTGAGATGTTTTCCAAAGCTTCTTTTATGAGAAAATAATTCAAATTTGTACTGTTATAGGGATTTTCAAAAGTTAGTAAACCAAGTGTTTTGCACACCACCATTCACAGCTTGCAAACAATTCTTCTGTTGGCATATTCATGAAACTAACTTTTTTGAAAATGAAAAATGTTGCCAACATACATAATATTGCAAATATTAGTTTTAAAAAATCAATTTCAATTTTATTTACATTGAGTTTTTTATAAAATGACCCATTTTACCCCACCTGACCCTAGTCGAAATATATGGATTATAAAACAACAGATTTGTAATTATATTTGTAGTCTGGAGGGGGCTGAGATCATAAAAATTTTGTATCATTGTGATGAATGTCAAACGTCACGACTTATGTAAACAAAAGCACTTTAACTTTACAGACTTGACTCACCTGACAATAAGAATCATAAAGAACAATACAATACTTTTGATAATTTAATAAAAAACACATTGAAATAACTAGCCAAAAAAAATGTTTTCGACCATGTCAATGATACAAGTACGAGTGGAATGACCACAAAGGTGGGGAAAGTTTTGAAACTTTCGGACCAAAAATCAATGTCACAAATTTTTTTAAAAATTATTTTAATATTTTTTTTTAAAGGAGATTGAGAACAAACAGTTGTGATGATTTTAAATAAAATCAGGAATTCTGGCTTAGCTCTGGGAGGGGTTGCAGCCCCCCTTGGATTCTCCACTGTAAAAAATAATATAAGCTCAATGTATAACACTGGTGGATGCACAATTGGCATTTGATACCTTGTAAAACTTGGTTGACATTCACCGATGACATGCAGTTAATACGAAAGCAACATTTAGAAATAGCATTTTAATGTGTATTTATAATATATTAAAGGATTTTAGACTAAAGACTTAATCACGATTTTTTCTGTATACATTGGTGATGAATAACCAAATGAGTTATCAATGCCCTAAGTAGCTGACTCAAGATAGTTGTCATACAGATGAAATATTTATGGTTTTAAAGTTTAAAAAATTCAGTTTATTTGAATTTAAAAATCTTTTTGCATTAGAATAATATATTTTTGTAATTCATTGTTATTTTACTTCAATTGCAATAAAAATTTAGACCACTTTTAACATTCATTTGTTTATACATACTTAATCAAAGTATCAGGGTTGGTAAGGCAGCATTTTACTTTTTAAGTACTGTTAGTTATGAGAGCTTTTTTTATTAAACTTCCCTTACTTAAATTTTAAAAAAAATTATATTAAAGTTAAATCAATACAATTCAGAGTTCATTTTATCTAATTTAATGCATTCTACTTTTTAGACCATTATTATATTTTAATTTTGCAATAATATACAAATCCATATCTATGAAAATGTCTTGCTACATTGTTTGTTTTTTGGTAATTCCTTTAAATTGATAAATATTTACAGGGAAGGGTGAAAGCTTTATACCGCATGCAATTTACTCTTACGACATCACTTCTGTTATAGATTTTATAAATAAATTATTAATTTTTTTTATTGTATTAATATTTTTGGTAAACCTGGAGTTTATGGTGTGTACTATTTTCTTGCCAATTTTCTTTGGCACAATTTTATTTGCCTTCACCAAACACTGTTTAGGATGCGCAGTGAGTTTTTTATAGGTCTCCTGCTCATTTCATGTCTACGGCATCTCAAAACGAGAGATTGAGCACGCAGTGCCTTCGGCATTGCAAGTGTGTACCAGGCACATTTTTTTAACTTAAAAAAACATCAGCGGCTTCGCTTTCAGCAAAGCGGGCTCTTTGTATCTTCACTCTTTCATTGAGAAAAAAAAACACACACAGGGAAAGCACAAACGCAGGAAACACACGACATCTGAAGACAGTGAAACATAGTAAGGGAAGCATTGTTTCCAGAAAAAACATTCCTTGTTCAATATTTGGAATCCATAAAGAAGAGAAAGAGAATCAGCAAATTCGATGAATGAAAATCTTTAGAAGAGAAGCGAACGGTTATTGAAAAAAATTGTTTGTATGATCAGAAATTCCAAACGAAGTATTATTCAAATTCGTATGCTGACCAATCAAATCGAAGAGAGTAGACAGTAGACCAATGGAAATTAGGCGAAATTAAGAGCATCCACCACAGACCGGTAAACAAATCACTGTTGGCTCATGCTCCAATGACAACGAAAAAATTTTCAACTGGCATCCAAAACAAATGTTCTAGCACTCTCTCTCTTGGCAACAAACAATTGGCGAACTTAACAGAACAAAATGAGTGTGCACCCTGAACTCTAGGTTAATCATATTTTTTTCTTAATTGTAAGCATTTCAATTGATAACTATGGAAACAGCATTAAAAACTGTAATGCTGGAGGAGCAGTGTTTTGATATTCTTTGTGTTTCGCATGTTTTCAATCAATTTACCCATGTATTAAATACATTCAGCGCTATGATTCTTGTTATGTTACATTCTGCTAACATAAGGTGTAGAATTTTTTTTTCTTACCTTTGATTCATAAATGATTACTGTCAATTAGAAAATGAGATATTTCTAAAATCAAACATTGTAAAGACGTTTTGACTGGTTTTGGGTTTGATATGAAGAGAAGTTGATGGTTGCCAAGGATGAAAGATTTAAGATTACCTTAATTGAATTTATGATTTATGTATTGTCCACCAAAATAGTTGTATGCTACAAGTGTAAGCATGATACAAACTTATAATCTGATATATATTGTATAAATAAAAAAAAAGTTTAGTTACAATTTGGATTTTGAATTGTTAATAAATGATAAGACGATAGTGGTATTGCTTAAGCAATACAATATTTATTTTGGAAAATGTTGTTTTTCATCTTAGTATCACATATTCTTAATAAAATTTGATGTGGCATATTTCAGCATCATTTCCTTCAGAGTACTGAATATCCATAAAGCATATATTTCGTAACTGGAAGGCAGAAATACTAAATATGTTTTATCCTGACATGGCACATTTCTGTGCAGATGCAGATTTCATCTTTTTCAATATCAGATTTTATCATTCTTAATTTTCTTTTATATAATAATTCTAAAAAATTTTAATATTTCAAGCACTTTTTGAACAAATTTATTTATTTTATTGTTCAATTAATCATTTATTTTACTTCTCGGTATTTATGTTTGGCAGGAGTCATTATTTATTAAGTTCAGCTATTTTTATCCCAAGAATGTGTCATGTCTGTTTATCATATCATGTAGGGGTGATCCCAGTGCAATGAATCATTTTTGTCAATTTTGCTATCAAAGAACTGACTTTTTTGTGTTTGAAAATTTGGATTACATGTTATCTACATATTAATGTTTATATTACGCTCACTTTAAATCTATAATTATTTATACTTTTTAATACATATTTTTAAGTAACAAGTGACAAAGTGGGCCATTGTTACAATGGTCCATGAGGTACTGTGGACCACTAGTAATTTAAAAAATATAAATTAATGCAGTGCATTTTAAAATAGCTCAAAACATAGAATGCTTCATATTTATTTATTCATGGCTTCTATTCATGCATATATTGCAAGATTTATAATATAATTAGGCTGGAAAGTCCATAACCCTCTGGGAGGAGTAAAAATAAGTCCGCCTCTTTTGTCTGTGTCATTTTCGGAGGAGCAAATCACAATTTCCATTTTGGCTGGCATCAAACAACCTAGACAGTTTTTTTTATTATTATTATTAAAGCAAAGCAAAAATAAAAATTAGCTATGGGAATCATAAATTTCACTTATTCATGCTTGATTAGAGTAAATGTCAATAAGATGACTTCATCTGTTTCATTTCTATTTTATTTTCATTATACACTTGGTAGAAGTCAAGTTATTTATGAAGTCGAAAGTATGTGGCAATTGATTCATGAATTTTTTTATATATAAATTGAGCCGAGTTAGCAGTTTTATTTCTTTTTTGTTTATGCTGATTCATTAACACTTCACTTCATAGATCAGTTGGAAGTTAGTGCAGAATACTTTCGTTTTGGTTAAAAGGGTTCTTTCTATATATTTTGCATTTAATATTTTTTCCTTAACTGAACTAACTTCCTTAACTTTAACTCCTTATGCTGAAAGGCTACCTTTACTTAATGATTTGAATTAGGGGTGCATTCTATTGCAAATATTTTCTTTCAGTATTTTTTTTTTTTTAAATTTTGTAATGCATTTTTTTCTGTTAGTGGATTTTGCATTATTTTTACTCGGACGAAACGAAAGTAATTGTTAAAAGTAAGGTTATTATTAAATGAAGGTTAGTGTCAATTGATTTATCAGTTCTGTTTTTCATGCTTTTTTTTTATTTCTTAAGCACTCTGCCAATATACATGAGATTTTCTACTATAACTTTCGTTAGTAAATCTGTGACCATGGGATATGAGATACGTTTGGAGGGCTAAAAGCTTGTCTTAGATTAGCACAAATCTTCTCGTGAAACTTGGCAAATTACACTCTAAAAGATTTTTGTGTCTCTGAAAGTCTCCAGTTTTCTTTTGAAACTGTAGGTTCTGGAAGACTCCACTACAGTTTCTTGAACATTAACTAGAGATTCATCTAAAATATAGGGAGAAATGAACACGTTTTGGTTAGGATTTTGCCACATAAATCTTACAAAAAAGTATTAATCTTTTTTTCTTCTGTTACTAAACTGATAAAATGAATCTTTGTCTTTTTGTCATAAATTTAACTAAAATGTAATTGTCAACTTTTATTTCACTACCAAAATTAGCATAATACCGTGAAATGATTCCATCAACATTGTACTCTCTATAACTGTAAACAGAACGTAAATTTGTTTAACATATCCTTTGTAATAAAATAATTAGTCTTAGTTAATATATTAATTATAAAATAATTTAAATTTTTCATGTCTACTTTACATCATCTATGGAAATGTTCTTCTGTGACAATACTACCTCTTTTTAAATTAATTTTCTCTCATTTAACACTTAAATTATGTATAATATTCACAGATAGAAGCTAATAGGTGTATTGATTTTTTTTTAAAAAAAATCTCAAATTATGAAAGAAATAATTTAACATCCTTCTTGACTATGCTTAGTTGTCTAGTTAGGGTTAATTTTGAAATTTGTACATATAATTTATGGAGAGACGCTACATGATTCAATGGTTAATTTACTCACTAAAAATAAAATATGCTAATTCGTATATGATGTCTAACTTTTAAAAATATATGGTCCATTGTACCCCATGTGGAAGTTTGCAAAAAATAGATTGGTAAAAAAAGAAATTTTATATTCATTTATTTTAGCTACATTAAATATAATAAAATCTATTATCTTACCTTTTTATTGCATTATCCTAATCACAATTCTTTAAAAGTAAAGAGGACATATTTCAATGAAAGTAGTAAAGAGGACATATTTCAATGAAAATTTTGCTTCTGCCTGCCACAAATCACTGATCAAGAATAAAATGGCTAAATTGACAGTTGGGCACATGTTTCTAAATTTTTTTTTCGAGCAGTGGAACCCTACCATCTATTTAGTTAAGCATTCAAAAAGAAAAAAAGAATATATAGTGAATGGTCTGTTGTATCCTTATTTTGCTGAGATAGGTACTACAAGTTGTAATATCTTTACTTTCTTTGTGTATAGGATTGAAATCATTTTCTTCTTTTTACATTCTGTACTTCTAAAGTTTACTAGAAATGCTTAAAGCATTCTTAAGTCATTATGGGTTGATTTTCCAAGATTCAAAATTTATATTTGACACAAAATGTATTAAATTCATGAATTCAATATGTTGCTTTTAGTAGACATCAAACTATTATCAAATGTAATAAAAATGTGTTGTCATTGAGATATATTCAAAATGTTTTGCCTTTCAAAAATTAGTTTCAAAATGGTATAACTCATTTCTACTCTCCTTTATATTTAAAAACTGGAAGAAATATGTTTGTGACTTTGCTTGATAGCAAAGCATTGAATTGCTGATATTCTCCCTCTCCTCTTAGTATTCTTTGCTTTTCAGTGAGGTGTAATTGTTGTAGATATTCAGATATCCTGACTATCAGGTTTATATGCTTAGTACATGAAATTTTTTTATAATGTTATGTTCATAATCATTCTGAAGAAGCATTTTCATTATTTGTTTTTGTTCTAGGCGAAGGAAACAATATGAAAGAACTGCTATGTGTATAATATGATTGCTGCATTCTGAGAGATTATATTTGATGAGGAAAAAATAGTGTAAGTAAAATTATTTTCAGATATTTCTATTTATTTTCAAATTTTTGTTGAAACTTGGTTTGACATTCTGTTATGTGTGCATTTCCATTATTTTTTCTCATCTGACTAGTAGTACATAACATACGTGAATATACGATTACCAATTATACCAATAATTTTCTCTAAGAATTAGAATGGTAACTATGGTATATTAAAATTATGTACTCTGCATCCTTTTTATATACCTAGTGATTATATGCTTTCCATTTGAAAAGCTATCTAGCAGGGTTGTGGTGATTTAAATCAGTTGATTAAAATCACTGATTTAAATCGCGATTTAAATCAACTGATTTTTTTTAAAAAAATCACTGATTTAAATCACTTTATTTTAAATATCAAGTTAATCTGCTTTAATGAAATAAAATTGTTCATGTATCTTTAAATAGTGATTTTTAAATATATATTTAAAGAAAGAATGTATAGAACATTAAAAAAAATATTTCATTGACTTGATGTAACCATATCTTTATTTTTGAGAACGGAAGCAAATTAGATTTTAACGCTTTGCAGAGCAAAACAATAATTTTTTTGAAATATGATGATAAAACATCATGAATGGGTTTAGTTTATTGTCTAGACATAGAATCTACAAAAAAAAGTTTTTTGAAAAACTTGCTTCATTCCGTGGGGGGGGGGTGTTGTCCCCCTTTCAGGTCACCCCCTTAGATACAGCCACCTTGATACACTCGAAAATTATTGTTGAATCTTACAGAAAATTATAAATTAAAACTTCAAGAATATTGGTACAAAATTTTCGAGTTACTTTGCTAAAATAGTTTAACGTCTAGAACTGAAAAATTTCTTATCTCCGAGTCAAGGAATTTTCCCAAACTGTATCTCTAATAATTCCTATTCTGAAGCAAAATTTCATAGGACTGCTATATACATTCTAAAAGGACTACTATTAGCCCTATCCTAAACCTATTATTTTTCATTTATAGTTGAATTTAACGGTTGAGAAGCTTCGCAGCAAAAGGTTAAATAAATCTCTAATGAGCAACACAATAAAATGCAAAGTATGAGATACTCCTTCTTTTATAAAATAAAATAAATATTGTGAAAGGATCATGCTCACAAAGAAAGAACATAGTAAAATGCAGTGAGTTTCATTTTAATATTGGAGAAATCTAGACAGTATTAGGGACAACAAAGTTTTTATATTGCAATAATGTTCAAATGTAAGATAATTAAGTAATGCATATAAATGCTCCAAAAGATATACAAACATCTACATAGTACAATTTAAACTATGATCTATACTTATGAAAGGCAATGTTTGTGAGCGTGTGCATAATGTCCATATGAATCTATCACACTTTCGGTCATGAAATTTGGCGCACAGGTAGTCCTGATGGTGACTCAATGTACCTTGAAGCCTGAATTTAAAAATTTTATGTAGAAAATTTTTTATTTAATGTTTTGGATCAAACAGATTAGTAGTAAAGAAAGCTTCAAAACTTGTGTTTATAATGAAACAAATTAACAGCTGAGTGTAAGATTCCATAATATTCTAACATACAATAATATATCTGTAGTCAAGAAATGACAATTTTTATAATATTATTCTTTTTTTCCTTAATAAAATTGTCTTATATTTCAAAAGTATATTATTGTTATATTTTAGTTCACAAATATTTTTTAAATAGTTGTTACATTTTTGAATTAAATTTTTTTAATTTGTTTTTTTAAAAGAAAGCACTGCTTAATGACTGGTATGTTGTTATATATATATAATTCTATGACTGTAACGCTCATTGTCTAATATACAAATGTTAAATATATATATATAGTTTTAAAAAAAATCATTAAAATAAAAAAAAATCTTGATTTAAATCAAAAAAATCCGCGATTTAAATCAAATAAATCGATTTTTTTTTTAAAAAATCAAAAAAATCGACAACCCTGCTATCTAGTGAAAATAACAGTGGCTCCCAAAATTGAGGTATATTAATTTTTAAAAATTTTATGATTTTAACAACTATCAAGATGGATTCAATGCACACTTTTATGAAATTTTTATTGGTCTTACTAATTTAAAAAGAATAGCAATTATTGAAAGCAGTTCCATTTTAAATCAGTAATTTAATAAATTTCACAATTTTATCTATTTAAGTTAAACATACATTGGTCCCTTTTCTCTCCTGTGAAGAACTGCTTAAAATAAGAGCAATGTTTTAAATTTGAAGTTCTCCCCCGTGTAACCTTCATCTTTCTTTAGAAGTATATATTCAAATAATTAAATTTACATTTATTACATAAGGTAAATGCTCCAGTAGTGAGCCACTTAAGGGTATTTCCTCAATTATCATCTAAACTTTTGAGAAGTTTCGTTAATCTATATTTTTTTATGGTTGTTCAAACTTTTATCTAAAATAATAATCACCTGAAATATCAAAATAATTGTAATATAATTTTTAAAAAATTAAAAACTGATCACTCCTATGCACCAGAAGTGGGCATAGCAAATTTTTGATGTACCAGTAGTGGGCATACCAAAAGTGGGCCACCCAGATTTGTCAATTGTGCCAAAGAAAAAAGAATAAAATCATTATATATAGTAATAATAACAATACATTAACATTATACACTATAAAAAATGCAATAAAAATGGCTTGATGTAGGTGAATTCTTTTATTTATAGATTCTAGTCACATGAGATTTACATTTTTTCTCTTAACAGCCAATTTTTTTTTTTTAAAGTATATGCTAATTATTGATCTTTCATTTTAAGTTCTGTTTGGGGCATTATGGATATTTAAATCTTGATATTTTATGTTGAATAAATCTTTTTTTTTCTTTTATCATCTTCCCTCTGCAGCCAGAAAAGATCCCTTTTAAATGGCGATGGAATATTTTTCGATGGTCCAGCAATGCGATAGTTATTATTGTCTGCCTCGTTACAGAGCCCAACTAATACTTGAATATCAGTTTTTTCCTCAACAGTACTATAAAATATTTATTATTTAAGTAATTGGTCAGAATGTTCCATTAGTGTACCAGTAGTGGGCCATTAGTGTACCAGAAGTGGGCCATTTGCCTACTACTGGTTCTGATAAAAAATAAAGCAGATCTAATTAAATAAAAAGACTTTACAAAATATAACCTTCTTATTAAACATCACAAAGCAGTCTATTTGAGAGAAAGCATGTGCTCCAGTACTGGCCTCTGTAGGCTCACTACTGGAGCATTTAGTAAAACATTGATCCAAAAGTGGGCCACCCTTCACTATCCATAAATTATCAATATTATTTAATTTAAAGATAGTTTATAATACATTCATTATATAATCAAATAATATCAATAACAATTCATTTTAAAAACAAATAGAATGTACGCTAAAAAAATAGTTGAATGAAGAGTTACCTCTTAAGGAAATCACTAAGAATAAGCTAAAAATGCTTCTCTCAGAGACCAACTTCAGCAACAAACTTTCTAGCTCCTAACTAAACAGGAAATAAAGGCTGTGCCTTTGGTATTTAGTTGATAAGGGTTTCAGCCTACCAGAGGCAGATCTCTTACTTCACTGAAATGTTGGAATTTCTTGTTTTTCAACTTAAAAATTCAAGTGGCCCACTACTGGAGCACTTACCTTATGATCATAATTAATAATAGATCTCAACTAAAATTTGATTTGGAAATAATTTATCTGCAGGTATAATTAGTGTTGATGAAGTTTTGTCCTCAGGTACGGTACAGCACCTGACGATAATGATATACCTAATTATAATAACCTTGTTCTTAATTTTCTTCTCTGTAGGTTGAAGATACAATTTTACAGACCTTTTTCATCATTTCTGGCGATCTGGATAAAGAAAAATTGGTAATTTTTTTTATTTTTGTATTTTTTTAATGTACTGTGTGACCATTCATTGCAATCAATAAAGACATTTATTTCTGTGCTAGTTATCATGACTATAGTTACTTATTATAATTTTTTTGAACTCGGAGTTAAATCATTGAAAACATAATTTTATAAAGAGTCATAAGACAGTGGCGTTGTGTGGGTAAGTGGCGACTGGGGAATAATATGATTTTTTTAACCCCCATTCATCAGCAGTGACATGACAAGTGTAAATGATACCCTGGATTTCTATATATCATTTTTTTTTTGGATAAAAATTGACAAACTCGGTAATGTTTTGACTCCATGGCATTGAGTCACACAGGGCAACTAACACCCGTTTTTTTCCCCTCGCTACGCCACTGAGCTAAAAAGACATGACTCCATTTTAGTTTTTTAATAAAAAGTCATTTACATACAAATTGCTTGTTAAATTTTAAGTGGTAATAAAATCTCATTTTCTTCACCAGGTTACTGGACCAGACCACCTGATGCAACAGAAAGAATGTATTTCTTCAAATAAAGCAAAACACTGCGATTAGATTATTTTTCTTGATTAAACTTCAGCTCATTTTCCTAATCAGTGCAGAATATAAAGGATGGAGACATATACCCAGAAGAATAAAACACATTTGATTAGTTATCTCTGTGTGGAAACCGTTGATACTGATAAAAGTGCTAAAAATATAAATGGCAAGGTTCGGAAATATTTTGCATGTGATATCTGTGGTGAGAAATTTTGTCAAAAGCGGCTTTTAAAAAAACATTTTCAGAGCCATACGAAAGAAAAACCATATTCATGTGATGTATGCAATAAAGAGTTTTCTCAGAATGGGGCATTGAATTTACATATTCGAATTCATACAAAAGAAAAGCCTTATTCTTGTGTTGTATGTGGAAGAAGATTTTCTCAGAGAGGCAATTTAGCTACACATTCTCGTCTTCATACAGATGAAAGGCCCTTTTCTTGCGATACATGCAATAAAGGTTTTTTTCAGAAAAGTCATTTAAATCAGCATCTTCAAACTCATACAAATGAAAAGCCTTTTTCTTGTGATGTTTGCCATAAAAATTTTTCTCGTAAAAGTGAATTAACTTTGCATTATCGAATTCATACAAAGGAAAAGCCCTATTCTTGTCATGTATGCCATAAGAATTTTTCTGATAAGAGTCATTTAAATGATCATTATCGAACTCATACAAATGAAAAGCCCTTTTCTTGTGATGTTTGCCATAAAGATTTTTCTCGTAAAAGTGAATTAAATGTGCATTTTCGAACTCATACAAATGAAAAGCCCTTTTCTTGTGATGTATGTGGAAAAGGATTTTCTCAGAGTGGAAATTTAGCTAAACATCGTCGTATTCATACACGTGAAAACCCATTTTCTTGCGATGTGTGCAATAAAGATTTTTCTCTGAAAAGTAATTTAAATTTGCATTATCGAATTCATACAAATGAGAAGCCATAAAGATTTTGCTCATAAAAGTACTTTAAATGTGCGTTTTCTAACTAATACAAATGAAAAGCTTTTTTCTAGTGATGTATGTGGTAAAAATTATTCTCATAAATTTGATTTAAAAATACATAATGAAATTCTTGCAAACAAAGAATTGATTTAAATGAACATTATGGAACTCCTGCAAATAAAAAAACACTATTTTGGTGATGTAGTATTAGGACTGCTGCATATTATGCCGACTGCATTTGTCTGTGTATTATGATGAATTCATATAAATTAAAAAATCTTATTGTTTGTGTTGTAAAGAGTTTTCTCAATCGATTTTTTTGAAATCAAGATTACTCTTATGCAAATAAAACTGTTTCATTCTTCGATGTGTGCTGAAAAGAATTTTCTCATGAAGGCCCTTTAATTCAACAGCTCTTGATCAAATATATATTATCAAGAAATTAGCAGTTATGGATTTTCTGAGAACATTCATTTCATTCCACATTGTCCAAATCTTACAAATTAAAATCTATTCTTGTGATTTATGCCGTGAAGAATTTTCTCATAAACTCAAACAATCTCGTTCTGATATGTTTGTTAAAAGTCTTTTAAACATAATATCTGGTATAAACATTTATTTATTCAAATAGAAAAATGTAATTACATTTATATATTTATAGTAGAATCCTGCTAATTAGGGCTAGATGGTGCCAGACCTTGTCCAGATTAAACGGAATTTATATTGAAATGCACATAATACAAGTTTTAGGTGGATGAAACTATATAATTTGATGGCTTCCCCCCCCCCATACATACAACTTTTCCTACAGCTTAATTAGCATTATTTTTTTCTACTGACCTCTCTCTAAAATTAGCATATCCTGCTTTTTTTAAGCCCTGTCCGGATTAGTGGGACTCTTTTGTATTAAAGAGTCTTCTCTTGAAAACTATTTTACACCAGCAGTTAACCTTGCGTTGGTTGGGATCCAAATTTTTTAATACACTCTTCTCTGTTTCTTTTTTCGCAAATATTGTCATTAACTTTTTCCAACAAACTTAAATCACCTTGGAATACTTTCTTGTTGAATTAAAACTTTCACATCTAGCTTTGTTATTACCTTATAATAGTGTATTTGGAATAAAAATGCGAGAAAAATAGAAAACGAACATTTATTTTAAACAATATATATTTCTCATATGATCGTTAGCGAGATACTTACTGACACTCTATAAAATAACTACATCGAAATTTGTTTTCAAACTACGTATTTTTTAAAAATGAGGAAACTGCATAAACAGATCAGTGTTAAAAACATAAATTGAAACTTTAAGGTCTTATTTCCTGCTGTAGAAGGACAAGACAAGAAGTGAAGAACCTTTTTTTGCACTGAATGGCCTCATTAAATTTCACCAGTTGGACCAAAGGCTGCACGAACATAGTCTTAAGTGTTTTTGTGCTGTAATTATTATTATAACAGGGTGGTCATAAATTATTGAACCCATTTCAAAAATTAATTTAAAAAACGTAACAATGTTACAACTTCGTTTTTTTTTAATGAGAGAGCAAATGAGTTTTTTTCCAGGTAGCTAACGTGGCATTACGGGGTTCTAAATTTGCTACAGTGAGAGAATTCTATACACAATAGCTACAGATCGGTAGAAGCCAATGCGCGTTTTCTGGTTTCCTTTTTTAGTTTTTCTTGAATATATCGAAAAATATTCAGTTTTCACACTACATGTGAATTAATAAATTAAAGAGCATAAAATTCCTTACAAATACATGCTTTTTATTTTTCTTACAGCTTTAATATTTTCTGAAATAATGATGTCCGATAATTTACGACCACCGTAATGGCGCGTTACCTATCTAAAAAAGAAAAAAAAAAATTAAAATGCTCTTTCATTTTAAAAAAAAAAACGTAGTTGTAACATTATAATTTTTTGTTTTTTATTAATTTTTGAAATGGGTCCAATAATTTATGACCACTCCGTATTATAGACAAGTAGATTATTTCAATGCAAACTGTAAAGCCGCATAAGAAACTCAGAAAAGCGCATAAGTAACTCAGGAAGACCGTATAAGAAACTCAGAAAAGCGCATAAGTAACCCGGGAAGGCCGCATAAGAAACTCGGAAAGACCGCAGGTTTCTCACCCCTAGACAAGACGAACGCTCTAAAATCTACTATCCTGAAAGATCATGGAATTTTCAAAGACTGTGCATCGAACTGGGTGAATATAGGGTCCTGTTTTCGATTCAATTCTGGGAGATTCAATCTGTTAGAGAGCATTTACTAGTACAGGGTAACCTCTCAGCAGCGGGGAGGCTCGTTTAGGGCACTGCCCCCCAACAACTGCGCCAAATTTCAAAACTACATTTATTTATTTTATTTTTATTCTTCGTTCGTTGACTGGACTACGAGTAGAACGGACGGGAACGCGGCTGTCCATCAAATAGGTTTGACGCACCACCTCTATCTTCAACACATACAATACTACTCTTGTATAATCATTTTATAGCCATAAGGTTTTTTCTACAGATGGTTGCTTTAACACTTTTGATTAATTTTACCATTACAATAAAGAATTTTAGAAATATTCACATTTAAATCCCTCTCTATTTTCTAAATTACTGATGCTACAAAAAAGATAGGGCTATTTTTGTAGGAAATTTGATGAAGTTTTAATTTGTAGTTTTTGTAATTGAGTATTTTTCGCTGATATGTCGTTAAGAATAACTGAAAAATCTCCCCCTTCGAACCACCTATACTCCCCACCGGTGGAGACTTTTAGTATGTCGTTTAGGGCACTAACCCCCAAAACTGTACCAAATTTCAAAACTACATAATTTTTTTTTTCTAATCGGCAATTTTTGGTCTTCGTTGACTTGACTACATCCCGAAGCCCGCTTTCAGAAGATTCGCTTCAAAAATCCTCATGATACTGGAAATTATTAAATTAACAGACTCGAATATCTTACTGCTGCTTCAGATGCTTGCTTGTACTTGGACACCGGAGGATCGAAACAGTACATTAATTACCGTTCTCAATCTCCCAATGTTTCCAAATTCGTCTACATCTTAGAAAATGATAGAAAGGGTGGTCATAAAATACTCCTGGGCTCTGAGCTTAAACGTGAATTCTTGTGTTATACCCATTGAGAGGCGTTACGAACCCGTTTCTTCAGAAACTGAACTCAAACATTCTCTACATTCATTTGCATATACAAAAGATGGAATTTCGGCATAATCCTGATTTAATAAACATGTCCAAGGACGACTGGTACATGCATAAAGAAAAATCTGTGTAATTCTTTTTGCGATGTTCTTTCGAAAGAAAAAATATCAACACACACCTCGACAAAAGAGAATCATGCAACAACTGCTTAGATTGAAAAAGGACTTGGAGACTCCATTCACTATTCGAGAATGAACTGTGCTAAACGATATGCAAGTTTTGCTAGATGCAGTTCTAGACTTACAAAATAAATACCGTCATCTGATCTCGTGTCAAAAGAGCCTAGTGTTGCTTCAAAACGAACGTTAATGTAACTAAAACTACAAAGTAAATACATTAGCCAGTTTTATTAACGTCTCCTTTTGAAACAACACAAAAGCTATTTTGGGACGGACCTCGTAATTTTGAACCGCTGTTAGATGGCGATAACGGCGCCCCCTTCTCCAAGCTTCCGCACCACACCAGCGGGAGGACGTTTGATCTCCTACGTGTAATTTAGCGTGCAATAGGCCCAATACATTGCAGATCTTCAGTGGAATCGGGTTTCGAACCAGGAATCCTTCGGCTCCGAGGCCGACACCTTACTACTAGGCCACTGCGGCCCTCATGGATTAACCAGGAAACAGTATTTCACCTGCATAATAATTTGGGTGTCAGTTTAGGAAGAAATCAGTGTTTTAGTATTGAATAATTATAACCATTGACGCATTCTGTCCTCCTTTGAATACAGAATGCATTCAAAACCAATTCTTGAAAGTTACCATTGTGGAGTGTCACTCAATTGCTTTATCATGAAAAAAAGAGGAAGATACTCTGATCTGTTTGAGTATTCATAAAACTGATTCAGTTTATATACAGAGTATTTTACAAATTTTTGGACGGACTCCGTTAAAGACCTCCTTGGGTTGGAGAAATGCGCGGTATTCTTAACTATCTTTCTCCATCGTAACTTCCATGAAAATAATGATTTTTGTGGTATCGGAAGAGGTATTTTGTCCATTACTCTTGAAAAGCTCCCCAATGTCCAAAAAGTTTGTAGGAAGTCCAAAAACTCATGGGTGGTACAGAACTATTTACCAGGAATTTCAGTGGTGGATATAATCTTAATACCCACTTCTTGTTCTATTTTTTCCAGGAAATTAACAGTGGATTGTGATGTGCGGCTGGCATAAAAACCAATCCCATTATAGACGCCTATGGGGAGTGTTTTCGATCCCAATATTTGGCGATATTTCGCTTTTTTTGGCGAGAAATGCTTTATAAAGTTTTTCTATTTCGACGACAACCGAGAGATGCAATCTGTTATAAGGATGTAAATATTTCTACTTTGTAGTTTTTTTGTGTATGTGTGTGACTTAAAGTAGAATGATCTCCTTCTTCAGTGTCTTAAAGTTGAAAATAAGTTGTTATTAGTTGTTAATTGTAAATAAAGATGGAAGGTTTTCAAAACACGTAGAAGAAAAAACTCAGTTTCGCGCCAATCAAAGTAAATACAGAAAACCCCAGCGGGCACAATGATCAACTCGGCGTGGTAAAAGACATTCCCATAGGCGCCTATAGTGGGATTGGTTCTTATGCGTGCGGCTGCTTCCTTTTTTTTTCAGTGTAGTTTTACTGGTTGATGGCATTGTGGCTAAAGAAATGTTATTTCATAATTGAAGATTGTGGATAAAATATGCTCCCGATAGTATGTGGAGTTGATCTTAACATTTTTATCGATTCTCTTTACTTTTATTTTGCCGTTATATGAAAAATCAGCAACAATCATAATTTCCTAAGGAAAACTTTCTTTAGATACTTTGACCCATGTTTTAATATTTTTTCTCCTCTTTAAAGATAATAAATTGGATTTTTTTTTTATTGTAGTCATTTAAATAGACTCAAGCTTCATCTATTGTTACGACATTTCTTCCATTTTTGTCCGAATAAATGCTTTTTATAAAGAATTCTGCGTTATGACTTGGAGAAAGACGATGAAAATTGGGGGGGTGGGGCTTTTTGAGATTCAAATCAGTGTTAATAATTTTGTTTACGGTTGATACTGAGCATTTTAATGATTTTGCAACAAATCTTTGACTTGGAGGATTTTCTTTTAACATTAAAGATCTCACCTTTGCAATATTCGAAGAAATGCGTTTTTTTCTTGGATACGTATTTGGAACAATCTTCCCACTTGAAACCAAACTTGGACGATTTGTCCTTTCCTATTAACAACCTATTACCTATTTAGATATCAAATATCCATGGCTTTCACAGGGTCTTTAAATAACTGAATAAGTTCAACTCTCTTTGGAAAAGAAAAAAAACGTAACCTTCTATCCATCGCTTCTTTAAAGCTTCATAATT
This sequence comes from Araneus ventricosus, assembly GCA_013235015.1. NCBI lineage: Eukaryota > Metazoa > Arthropoda > Arachnida > Araneae > Araneidae > Araneus > Araneus ventricosus. The sequence goes on from BGPR01019121.1 coordinate 19,867, forward strand.
GATCAGTTCTTCATAACTACAGAGGGTGTTCACACATTTTTAGAACGATTTCGTTTCGCTGTAGAGAAAATTTGTTTGCTTGGAAAAATTCATTTTCACAACAATTACATTTTTGCAGCTACAATTTATCATTTGCAACATAATTTTTTGTTTACATGCAAAATGGCGCTTTTAATATTTTTATTACGAAGCGTTAGATTATCACTATTTTAGACAATTTTAGACCTTTCAAAGACCGCCTCGAGAAAGATTCGAGGCCGCGGTGGCCTAGTGGTAAGGTCTCGGCTTTGGGGCCGGAGGGTTCCAGGTTCGAGACCCGATTCCACTGAAGATCCGCCGTGTATGGGGCCTGTTGCACGTTAAATCATACGTAGTGGCCAAACGGCCTCCCGTTGGTGTGGCGTGGAAGTTTGGAGAGGGGGGCGCCAGCTCAGATGTCGTCCTCGTCATCTGACCGTGGTTCAAAATTACGAGGTCCGTCCCAAAATATCCCTCGTGTTGCTTCAAAACGGGACGTTAATATAACTAACTAACTAACCCGAGAAAGATTCCGCAATATAAGCACGGTGTTTCCTCAAGGCGGTGATCTTAAACTAAGAAATTCAAAGCTTCATAACTCGATTAGTTCTAGTCGTAGAAGATTGGAAATTCTTTTGTTTAAAATGTTAATGTGCCAAGATTTTTTTGCTAAATATTACTAAGACATGCTGACTGCAATAAAATTTGCTATTGTAATGTTTTCAGCAGTACATTTATTGATTCAAACATTCAATATAATTATTTACTTCATTTAAATCATTTCTTCAACTGTAAGTAATGCTTATATCTAAAAGCTTAGCTTTGAAATTACCTAATGGGCTGCACATGTGAAAAATTACTTCAGCCACAGTCTAAGTAATCTTGAGCCACTTCTGGCACAAAATCAGGAAATCAAGAAGCTTTGATGGGTTCTCAAAGAAATGTAGTTCACATCAAACTTTGTTTTGTCGAAAAATTCAATTTAAAAAAAAAAAGCGATAACTTTATATCTGGTGTTGGTTCTAATTCCATTTGCTATCCAACTGCTAAAGGCAGGAGCGGCCCGAGGGCAAATGCCCGTGGCGTCAAAGCGGGATCGTGAAAGAGGAAAAAATGGTTTAATAGACATGAGAGCTCCGAAAAAATGGCAAATAAATTCCCTTTAGATTCGGCGGCCCCTTCGCTTATTCTGAATAATATCGTCAAGACATGTGAGATGTACCAAACTCCCCACCATCACTGGCGGTTTTTCGCACAAGCGCTAAAAGCTCTCTCTTCGTGCCTCAAGACTCTGGGAGGGAGGGCGCCTCAAAATCTAGTCGCTGTACATAGCAGTGCCAATCCAGTGGTTAATTTACGGCATTGGGTAGGGATAGGATTCTAGAAACAACTTTGCGCATATGACCGCATATTATCAAAATGTGCCACTGTCCCCCCTCACATACACCACTCATCAAACGTGGTCTCGTGGGAAAGTATCCCTATTAGCACAAGATATTTTACGGTAACTCCACAACTTCGTTTGATATTTTGAATGCCGCACAATATCGTAAAAATATCGTTGCAGTACTGCAGAGCATTTTATCGGAATGTTAATTACATTTCCTGAAGTTTCTTGGCGCATCGTGGACAACTGTTGCGCTAAGAATGTCTAGATTGATAGCTCTGATTGATTGACATCTCTGAAAATTGTTTGAAAATTTTTAGCCTCCAGAACAGAAATAATATCTTGTTTTTTGGGCATACTAGAGAGTCGCCTACGTTCATAATCATAAACCCAAATTAAATTACTCTCCATTTTTTCATAGTTATTTGTGTTATGAACATCAAATTTAAATTGTAATAACTTTATAACCCATAAAAGAATAAGTATTGTGTTATTTCTATAAAATGAATGAAAAAAATGAACATTAGGTTCGTTTTATAGGAAGAGAAATATAGCAGCTAAAGAAAAGGATGAAAAAAATTTATCAAAATAAAAAATATTAAACGTAGAAAAGGTCTGTCAACATAAAATGAAGGCAGATATTCAACTTTAGAAAATTTTTAGAACCGCAACATAGTAAGCTACTGTTCGAATCCAGAAGTTTGTATGAAGGCAATTTTTTGTTTCTGCTGCCTCCTTTTCGATTTTGTACAATGTCCTTAGCATCAGCATCGTAATTTTATGATTGGAAACACATGTACGAACAGTTATCAGCACATGCGAAATCTCTAAATCATATGAAAGCTTACCAGCTTTGTTTGGAGTTCAGTAAAAGAATAAGATTAGGAAGGAATGTAAATTCTGAAAATCAGAAAAAAGCCAAAATGAAGAATAGACATTGAAGAGAAGTGTTCAAACGTTTAGTATACGTGATTGAGTTTCTCGCTTTGCAAAAGAAAAAGAGGAAAGAAAGATTAATATATTGCAAAAACAGTGGAAAATTTTTAAAGCTACTTGGTATTCATTGGAAAATTTTGCATTGTTAGTGCTGACCATTTGAGAAGAGCGACGTCTAATGAATCACATATTCATTACCGAGAGAAAACTATCAAAAATGAAAGTATAGAGCTACTTGGATCCAAAATCGAGGAATACAATTTGAAGGAAGTTTCAAAGTGGGCATATTCCTCCAAATTTTTCCACTGCACTGAAGTCACGTTGGTCCGATGACATTTGTTGCAAGATTTGTATGGAGTATTACAGCTCAAGAACCTTGCATGAAAGAGCACTTTTTGAGATCGATTCCAATTGAACATTCAATCGGTGATGCTTTAACAGAGAAACTTTTAGTACAGCTGAAAGAGTTAAAAAATCCACTGAAATATGTGCTTGGCGAAAGTTACGAGGCGTGTCCGGAAAGTAAGTACCGTTTCGTTCTACCGCCACCGCAGCGCTAGTGTCGCAGTTCCGCGCATGTGCACACGTGTCTCTGGTCTGCCCACTGACGCCATTGCAGCCGGATTGTGTTGTGTTTACATGTGTTAGTGAACGTTTAAAATGTTTAAGACGATTGCCGATCCCGCCGACTGTGTAATGCGTTCTGTAATACGATTTTTGAACGCAAAGAAAGTTAAGCCAGCTGAAATTCATCGCCAATTTGTAAAGATTTATGCTGAAAATGTAATGACTGATGGAATGGTTAGGAAGTGGGTTCGACGATTTAATGATGGTCCCACCAATGTTCATGAAGCACGGAGTGGGCGACCTTCTGTTGTCAATGATAGTTTGGTTGCAAAAATGAATGAGAAAATTCATGAAAACAGACGGTTCACAATAAGAATGCTTTTTGATGAGTTTCCACAAATTTCAAAATTGTTTTGCACGAGATTGTCACAAATAGCTTAAATTATCACAAATTGTGTTCCCGTTGGGTACCGAAAATGCTTACGGATGTCCACAAAACGAAGTGACTTGGCAATGCTTTGAAATTTCGTATCCGATGCAGTGAAGAGGGCAATAAATTCCTAAACAAAATTGTGACCGGTGATGAAACTTGGGTTTGTTCTTGAACTTGAAGCGTGATTTTAGAGGTAGGCGCTTTGACAGTGATGACAACGCAAAAAACGGTGTGCAGCAGTGGCTGTCTTCACTGGCGACATCTTTCTTTGAAGAAGATACAGACAAGTTGGTTTCTCGCTATGACAAATGTCTGAACAATGGTAGTAACTATGTAGAAAAATAGTTTACGAAATGCTCTTTCATATAAAAATAAATTTTGTTTTGAAAAACATTTTTTATGCGAGTTTTTCCAAAACGGTACTTACTTTCCGGACACGCCTCGTATAATAATCGGGCAAATATGAAAGGAAAAAAATCCAGGTGTCTAAACAGAATCCTGAACATCAACCATCGGGGGTTTTGTGTGTGCACACACACACAAAACCCCCGATAAAAAAAATTGATGCATTAGCCAGAAACCTTGTGCTCACTTTCAAAGAAGATAAAATGTTTTAAGTTTGTTACTAGTCTTGTCATTCGGCACTCCGTTCTCTTATGGATATGTGTCAAGTGCTGTAGAAAGTTATGGTAGAAATGGGATCAGGCAAGAGTTTTCAACAGGCTCTGGTTGATGCACTTGACCTCTGTAAGAGTATTGAAATTGAAGCAGAATTTCAAGAACCAGAAGTTGGACCACTGAAAAAAACGAAGAAATATGATTATGAAGCTCTAGATAAAGCCCCCCCCCCAAAGCAAAACTTCTATTTTTTTTTATTCTGGACTTCACAATCAACTCTTTGCAAGAACGTTTCGAAGAGCTATATATAAAAAATTTGGTTTTTATCTAACATGAAGAAAGCGAAACACGATACAATTTTAAGCATGTTCAAAGACCTTCAATTGGACTTAAGTAATCATTATGATGTAAATGTTTTCCAACTTCACCAAGAAATATTAGTTATGTTAATTCTACTACCAGACAAAGTGACCAACTGCTGGAGATTCTATTTTACTTCAATATGAACAGGGTTGATGCAAATTTTCCAATTCTTTTGGTGGCTTTGAGTATTTTTCTGACTCTTCTAGTGACTGTAGCTGCTGGCGAGAGACATTTTTTTAAACTGAAACTTATCAAAACATATCTGTAATCCACCAAGTCCCAACAGCGACTAATTGGCTTAACAATCATTGCAATTGAAAGGGACCTTTGCAAAATATTGAAATTTAAAGAAATTTTATGAATAAATAGCAAGAACAGTTAATTTTTGAACAGAACTTAAAATACTGTTTTAAAATAAACTATTTTTAAAATAAATTTGTTGAATATGTTATTTTAGTTTCAATAAGACCTATATAATCTTAAATATATCTAAAGTTCAAAAACATGCACATTTTTATCTAACAGTTTGTTTGGCATTTAGAATACAGACACAAAAGAATTTTAAAAAATACGTTGGTTATGTGTGTTGGGGGGCGTCCTATTGATGCTTTGCCCGGTTGGTAAAATTACCTCGGGCCGCCTCTAGCTAAAGGATTCAGCCATTCTGAATCCAGGTGCAGTGGTGTTCTGCTTCCATGTGAGCCATGTAAATAAAAGAGCAATCGGCAAGATGAATGAAATTCTGTATACGCCTATCTGGAAAGAATGTGAGATGCTTTTGTCACAAACTAAGAGATTACATATAAAGAAAACGAACACCTACTCTAATAATGTTCTCGGAACGAAGAAAAGTGTTCTGAGATTGTTTGACACGAGCTACATTGCTTTAAATATTCTTAAAACAATGGAATTTGGCACAAGCGGGAGCGCTCAATCTTAAATGGTCTGTGAGTTTCCAGCAACTAATTTTTTTTACTTTCATTTTTCGTAAACGAAACATATTAGCACGATAAATATAAAAGTCATTGAAGAAGATGCATGGAATTTGTATACAATAAAATCGTAGTTGTGCAACAAACATACAACCGTAACCATGTCCGAGTTCGAAGCCTGTTGATCTGTGTATTTGTGGGTATGTGAAAGTATTAACTAAAAAACGCAGCAGGATATATGAGCAAAGCTCACTAAGATAGCTGAACTATCTAAGCGAATGCAAAAATATGGAATTTTTTGAATCAAAATTGTCACTACATGTAGAATAGTGAATTCAAGCCATTCAACGCGAATAGAACCGAAACGCATACTCGATTCTGCTAACCATCCTACGAAATTCAACAAACTATGCACGATATTATTCAAGTATCCGAGAAAGGGGAGGGCACTTGGCTTGATATTTGTGTCAGTATTTTAATTCTTCGGTTTTATCTGTGCCTGGATAGTTTCCCATATGTTATTCGTAATAAAATGTTATAATCCCATTAATAGAAAAAAATCGTGACATCTCAATTATTACATTTTAAAAGAAGAATTTATTAACATAGTTAATTTCCTTCGTCCCTTTATTGTCGTTTTAAAGTTTTAAAACATTTTTAATGATATATGAAATGAATTTGGAAATTTGAAAAGGGTGTGGTGTCTGCTACACCGTAGTTAAGAATTTTGAAAACAAGTATAATCATACAAAGTTATCCAAAATATGCAGTTGCCTATAGTAAAATTTCCACTTTAAAAATCACAATTTTAACCCTCTGAGTGTTTCACACGTATTTCTACGTTGACCTTGGACTACCCCAAAAGCGTAAAACACGCATTTCAACGTGTGGTCGAAAACACCCCGAAATCGGTTTGCACTGAATTTTACGGTCATTGTGAACTGTCTCTAAAAGGTAACACACGTATTTTTCCGAAATTCTTACCCCCTTTCTTGGTTTGACATCTTGATTGATTATCTGAGGAGAGCAACGGTCAGCACAATGAAGACTGATAAGGATGTACTTACTGCAAATTAGGGATGTCACAGGATCCGAAACCCCACACTCCCCTGTGGTGTGGGGAATTTTAATGCTATTTGCATTGAGGTTATCTTTCCGGAAGAATTGCAGTGTCGGAATTTTTTTTTTTTTTGCATTGTGTGTGTCGAAATTTGGAATCGCATTTCGGATTAGTTCGGTTTAATGTCAGTCTGGTTTCATGCTGTACTATGTTTCAAGTGCTATTCTTTTAATACAATTTATGTGATATAATATTTTTTTCAATGACTCAATGCTTTAAAGATCCATATCGAATGGTTACGTAAAATAGATATTGTGGTTTAAGTAAAATAGATTTTGTTCCAATACCGCATTCAAGCATAAAAAATTGAAAGCCTGGGGGGTTGCTAAGAAAATCTGCTATTTATATATAGTTGAACAGTGTTCTTGAATCAACACATTTTACCCACGTTCAACTAGTTTTATGATATTAATGCAAACTTCTTTCATATTAATAATCTCCATCTACTCATTTTTCCTTTATAAAAATAGAGTAAAATTAAATTTTTGTCAAAAAATAGAGCAAATTTTAAAGTATATGAAAATGATGCATTATTTTTATTGTTTTATCTATCAGATCAAATTGAAAATTTCAGTTTTATAATGATTATTTCATTATATAGATTTGATTTTTATTAAAAAAATTAATTTATGTGTGTAATTTTTTTAGACTAGAAGAGATTTTAACTTCATTATTACACTATTTAGAAAAATATCTTTTAAATTCATTAAAATTACAATGAAAAAATTCATTCCAAAAAATAATTATTATTTTATTAAATAATTATTAGTCGGAAATTTATTTTTAGGTCACTCTGAACTGAAAAAATAACGTACATGGACATAAATATTAAAGAAACTAGAAGAAAATTTTATTTTTTACTTTGTAAAATATTTTCTTTTTGTTAAAGGCAGGGGAAAATATAGTTTAGATGAAAATGTTAAGAACAATATCGACTAAATTTAATGTTTGAGTGTGTGATCTTATCAGACTTTTAATAATCTTATTATGAGACTGATAATATCTGCAGCCTGACTCTCTTACGTTTATTTCAATAATCAATGAAAATGTTTATTTCTTGCTTAAAATAAAAGAAGACAAAAATATTTCTCAGAAAATATTATACGAATACTGTATTTGCGCATTAGTTCTTTGAAGCGCATTTTTTTTTCCTGATGTGTTATTAAGCATTCTTCTATAAATGATTAAATATATATAGCTAAATTGAATTGCTTTCGGTAAATACCATGCCAACTGCAAGTTAAATTTTCATTAATGCTCTAAGAAAAGAAATCCACTAATATATGTTACAAACCTTTGATACATCCAGATCCACTAATAACAACTTTGAAGACTGTTCTTCCAATAATAATAGCAGTCTCTGGCTTTGGATTATTTCAAAATATTACCGTCACATGCCAGATCATGTGTTTTATCGCAATATCTTGTGTGTGTGCTGTAATTTGTAAAGTATAATTTTTTAAATAAAATTCTGATTTATATATACGTTTTTATTTTCATTCTGAACTGTAATGGACAACAATGAGACTGTTATTTATTTTCCAAATTAGATCTATAATCTTATTTTTTTAAAAAAAGAGTAAAGTGTCAGTTTTATGTTAGTTAAATTTCTTTTATATTTGGTATGAAAAGGCCCAAAAAAGTTTTTTGAATACCACACCGACACGTCCAAGACATCTATAAATTGTGAAAAGGCACCTGAATAATTTCGAATAGGTGTTAGATTTTTCTCCTTATTCTTTGATTTTGCCAAGTTTGCAAAAAATTGTCCGTAGAAAAAAAAATCAATAATTTTTTATTTCGTAGCTAGCTCATTTTCGTAAAATTGATAGAAAAAAAGTTTGATCGTTTTTACTTTCTAGTAAACGAAGTATAATACAGAGAAAGTATTATAATCGTCGATCGTAAATTTCAACACGAGATTTTGATTAAACTCCACGTTTTAGACCTCCCTGAGTCCGAAAAACACAATTTTGGAATTTTGTTTGTGAACACGGTAACTCAAAAACGGTTAAAGCTAGAGAGACGAAATCTGGTGTATGGACTTTATACAAAATTAGTATATTTCAATCAATTTTTGGATAAAGTCCGTAAACGGGAAATTTGTCTGTTAGGGGTCATATGAACACAATAACTCAAAAACTTAAATAGTTAGATAGATAACATTTGGTACACAGTTTCAAAAATTAGGAATGTAGGACCGTATTAAATTTTGGACGAAATCTTCGAAACATTGACTGTCTGCGGTTTCTGTAATCGCATGCTTGTGAACACTATAATTCTCAAACGCAACGACTTAGATAAATGAAATTTGGTATGTGGTCTTTTAACCCTAATTGTCCAATTTTCGTTTCAATCGGGTAAAAAAAATCTCTAATGCCCCTGAAACTCAATATGCCATTACTTTTCGATTAATAAATAATTAAATAAAGAATTAAATTTAATTTTGAAAAATTCGCGACTGGATGCTCTAGTACTTGGACTATAGTATCAAAGTTTCCAATTTCAGGTGAATTAAATTTCCGTTTATTATAATAGAAGATAATCTCTTGCGTACTAAATAAGGGTATATGAATAAGCTATTTCTTCCAACATTTAGTGCATTGGTTTTCTAAATGTAATCTTTAGTTTGAGGATTATTAACTCGCCCTCTTAAAAAGCATATATAACAAGTTTCAGTAGAAAAGACTTGTAGTATATTGTTTTATTTAAAACATTATTCAGGGGTTAAGAAGGTTATTTATAATCCTTCATATGTATTAATTATTACTGGCAATTTTGGGATATAGATTATTATGTGACTATCTATATAATAAATGTTTTTGTGCATACAAAACGGATTAAGCCAGTTAAGCTCCGTTTACATTTGTGATCGGCTCTAAATTTTTTACCTTTTATCGAATATTAAATCAAGAAACAATATGAAAAGTTTTATAGTGCCATCAGAGATTAGTAAAATATATATAATTGGTATTGTTGTTGATCCTTAAAATTAAGGAAATAATTTTTACATTCGTAGACTAATATGCTGACGTGTAGACTGAAAATAAATTGAAGTCAAGAATATAAAAAAGACAACTAATAATATAAAGTACAGCCAATATCTAAAATACAACTATTAATAAACATCAAATAAATTGAAATCACAGACATCTAAAGAATATCAACTTCGATGATGTTCATATTTTTAGAAACTCACAACACGAAAAATAAGTAATATAGCCTTCATTTTTTGGCCCAACGGTCTGGCATTTGTAGTCTAACGGTGTTTATTTTTGTCATTTGGTGTTATGGACACGGGCAGAATGAGGCATCTCGAAGACATGAAGTGTAATTTTGTCACACGACAGGTGGGATTTCCGAAAGCAGTAAAACCTAGTTTGAATAGGTTCCAAGCTGAATAGAACGGATTCTTGCGGTTACCCGTCCCTCCACGGGGGTAGCTGATTGTCCACAGCTCCGAGGGGGCGAAGAGACTTGATCTGCTGCGCTTTTGGGGAAATCTTCTGTTGGGAGGAAGACACTTTTAAAACAGATAAAGATTTTCGCTT